>WNWU01013629.1:7234935-7256173 GCA_012654045.1 Ptyas mucosa | reverse complement strand
AATAATAATAATAATAATAATAATAATAATAATAATAATAATAATAATAATAATAATAATAGGTTCGTAGAAAAAAACGATTTTTTAAAAGCATCATACGATGGAAGTACAAAAAATGGAACTTGTGTCAGAGGAATAGCTATCTTGGGAAAACAAAGCAAAAATGCAGTAGAAATAGCAGTTGGTTTGTAATAGAAACAGAAAAGACCTTCCAATGAAGAAGCAGAGAAAGGATGCTTAAAGGGTTATTTCGGTATTAAGCAGTAATCATGTTTTGTTTGTTTGTTTGTTTTATTGATTATATGCCATCAATTTAGTGTTAACTCTTACTGACTCCATAGATAAACCTTCTCCAAGATGATGTTTCTCCAGCTGGTCCTTCAGATCTTCTGGTGGTACACTCTTCATCTCTGTAATTAAATCCATTCACATTGCTGCTTGTCATCCTCTTTTTCCTCATTCCTTCAGTTTTTCCCAGATCTATAAATTCCTCAAATACAATGTATTCAGATTCAGCTCTGCAAAACTTACCAGCAAACATTCACCTACATCAGATAGGGACATCTGATGCAGGTCACATTCCTCCATGGCAGTCTCTTAGAACTTGAATGTAATGGTAAATAGGATGGAATTAAGTAGGAGCCGCAATACAGTTGAAGACTTTGCTTTCCTACCTGACAAACAGGAGGCCACATGGGAAAAAATAGATTAGTCCTATTAGTAGTCTCAAATGCCTGTCAGATACTTTTGAGAGTAGCCATCAAGCTTCTTTAGTTAACAGAATGCCCTTTCACATAGTTGTGTCTCTACTATTAGTGGAGTTTTAAAGAATTGGAAAGGAAAATATTGACAAATATATTAAAGACTCAGAGAGTATTAGGGATGACATTAAATTGTCCTGGGCATCTGTGCGGCCCATAATCTATTGGTTGTCTTTCTGTGAAAGTGATTTTAATTGGTTGTATCAGATCCTACTCCTATCTCACTTAAGGAGATGACTATGTCAGTCAAAATGCAACTGTAATTTGGAAAATAAAAATGCATTTTTTATTTTTTATGCCATAAATTATTGAACAAGATTTTCAGGATGTGAGAGCTGGATGGGGGGAAAAAATCTATTATCTTTTTTTAAAATGCTATCTAAATGCAAACTCTTTGGGAGATTTTAAGTAAAAATCTTACTTTGCTGCAGGAACAGCCAGAACTACTCTCCCCAAATAACTAAAATAGCATTAAACAAAATTTAATTTCTTAGTGAATACATACATACATACATACATACATGCATATCTTCATATATACATATTGACATTTGTTGAATGAAGACAGTTACTTAATTAATAAGAATGGGTTTATTTTTTCGCCCCTTTGGCAGAATTACAAAATTCCCATAGTTTTTCAGGAAAACAAAAATTGTTTAAACCCCATAATCTGTTCCAATCTGATTCTCACAACAAAGCTGTGACACAAGTTAGCAAAGGCCCAAAATCATTTTGTGAACTTCATGTCTAACAGGTGATTTGAAACTGAGTATCTTAATCTGATATATGGCAATATATAATCTTAAATTGCCTGCTATTTCAAGAAGCACTGAAATTTCAACCGAAGTCAGAACTTGTGTTCCATTAAAAAAACAAATCTGAAACCAATCTGGGGTAGCTCTTCATAACAGTGAAATCAAGGATTACACGTCCATTCAAATTGCATTTAGGCTGACACTTGGACATAGCTCTGACAAAGCAAAACAAAAGGGATGAGAGTTAATTCGTCTCAAGCATGCATTAAGGTGTTAAAATAATATCACTGCATTAATGAATTCTTATGAAGAATGAATTCTTTTGTTTTAAATGCAGCCTTTCATATTCTAGAGTTTAGAATTATGTATATTTTAAGTCATCATTTTTCAGTAAGAAGCAGTAAAATTACAATGCCAAGAAACCCGAAATCCTGCTTTTGATTAAATGAAATTTTGTTTTATAGAGACAGTGGAATTTGAACTGAGCAGCCATGTAGCCAATTCCAAACTAGTTACCAAGACTTGCCAACATAAATATCATGTAAGATTCTGCTTTCCCATGTGGGTGGATGCTAATTTTAATGAAGTTATTTGGAGAATATAATTATGTTAATATGAAAATAAATTCATTTTCATTCAAGCTACTAATACTATTCCATTATTCAGTTCAATTTTAGAAACTGAAAACATCACACTAGATGAAACTGCATAAAGCATCTTCTTTTATCCCTATTTCCATTGAAATTTGTCATAATATCACCAGTTTTCTTGTAAATGGGCCAGAAAAAGAGTTGGCAAGAGAAGCAAATATTACATCATCTATTCCAAAAAAGATGAGTGGAATAGTCTCAGAGTAGGAATAAGATATTATTTCAAAAGAAAATGCTACTTCAGTTTGGCCACAAATGTGCATAAATCTTTTTACTTTTCGTAAGTGCTAGAGAACTTCAACAGAAGAAGAAGGCAAAGGTTGTGGAGATAATTCTGCCTTGCAACCCCTTCTAGGTGTTCTCCAGCACTGGCATAAACTGGAAAAGGCAAAACAACATGAGTCAATCTTTGGTCTTAAAAACGTGAAAACTGAATTACTTAAACTTTCACTAAAAGATAAACAGAGCAATTCTAAAATCTAATCCAAAATTAATTCACGATGTTTGAAATCCTTGCTGCAATACCTGTCTGGACAGTATTGGTCAAAATAATAATTCTGTAAGGCAACTTTGTGCCTATTTTGAAGGTCAATAAACAAGCTTTGGAACTTGGATTATTCCAACTCCAGTCCAGTCCAGATTCAACTAAGTAAATTTGCTGCCTGCAAGGGAAAAATTCTGTGTTGCTACGATAGCAGAATCAAAACATGATTCTAGCTTTTTTATTCTACTGAAACAAGATTCTTTGTTCAAGCTTAATCTTATGTGCCCCTTTCTTAATTAAGCTACTGGCTGCTTAATATTCCTGAAACAAAAATTAGAAGGAAAAAAACTGTATTTAAATAATAAATGTGTCCTCACTGTGGAATAGTAGAATAGAATAATTTCAGCCATCCACTCCAGGGTAAGAAATCATCCAGAAAGTCTTTTAAAAAGAGTGTAATTCACATATACCTCCAGCTGTGGCCGTCACAGAGAAACAGTATATGAAGTCCCAGTGAAACAGCATATTCTATAAATTACAAAAAAGACAAATCCTAGAATAATATTCTCTTTCTTTGTTCAAGAGTGAACAAAATAATAACAACAGGTTATCATTATCAACCCAAAATCTTATAGTTTGGAGAGAGAAAAAAGGTAGTTTCAAGGGGGGGGGGATGCTTTTTGGAAGACAGAGAAGGCAGGATAGTTCTTTGAGTGCATATATAACTAAAAACTAGGTTACCATGCCCTCCCATTCAAGGCTCCAAATGATTAGCTTTTGCTTATCCGGAAAGTAAACACGGGTATTTCATCAACGAGCTGTATTGGCAGTCAAATAGTGTCAATATATCCCACACTGGAAATTGTATTTCTTACCTGCTTACTCAATAATCAGGATTTAGAAGTAAGAAGTGAGAAAACTAAGTTTGCTGAGAAGAAAAAGGGAAGGGAAGGGAATGAAAAGAAAGGAAAGGAAAGGTTCAGATGACATCTTCAAAATAGAAAGTAGGATCAGCTGAAACCTTGGCAAGCTATATTAACAAAATGGGCCTATAGTCAACTTTAATTTAAGCACAGAGGAAAAAAATTGGTTCTAAGATTATCTTGTTTTTCTTCTACAATCTGTTTTTAAAGAAGTCAGATCTGCACCCATGGACTAACATAGGGAAACACAAAGGAACAGGATTCTTCAAACAAAGCATTAAAATTGCAATGAATGAATCTGATCCCAAATACAACATGAGGGGCCTATTACTGAAAGTAAATGACATGCCATGGTTAATTTTATCTAAGAGCCGATGATGTCTTTTCACATATTCATGGACAGATAAAGCAAATGTTATGTGCCATTGCAACCTAGCATTGAAATACTCATCGGAACAGAAAACACAGAGAAATAGGTTTAATAGGCAATAGGTTTAATTTGCTTCTTGATTTCAAACTGTTCTAGATACAATCCTTTGATTAGTTCTTTTGGGTATTTCTGAGGAAACAGTTGCAAACCTATTGCTTATTTCAAGGTCATTGGTTGAATGAAGAACTTAATTGATATGCACCTTATTATTTCCACTGGATAGATATTGGAGGGCCATAAAGTTGATGAATGAACTTTCAGCTACCCTTTATTCTTTTTTGATACTCCTGGAGAGTGAAAAAAACCATACTCTATCAATGATCTTATAATTCGCTATTGACATAGAACACTGTTTTGTCCATCTTTTGAAGGAAAAATCTAAGATTCACAGCAATTCATGATTTCAAAATCAATTGGGCTGCATTGCCACTATTATTTCAGAAAATAATAGAATTGCCATCTTATGATGTCAGTACAGATATTAACACCCAGTGAATCAGAAATATTTTACTTGCTAGTAAGAGTGTGATAAGTTCTTTTTTTGCATTCACGCTCACATACATAACAATCTATACATGACAAATTTTTTGACAAAACTTTAAAATCTATTATTTTAAAATAGTGCAGAGTAAGCACTATTTTAGTTATTGAGTATTTCAGTTGTATAGAAATCATTTTTTTTACTCAGAATTTTTGTTTGTCAGCAATCCTCTACTTGTGGAAATTTTACTACTATTTATTTATAAAGTATTACTTCTCATTGATCATGGGTCCAGCGGTCAGGAATGGGTTAACTCTCATCTGATGTCGATGGACCGAGTCTGCTAGCTGATAAGCTCTTCCTCTTCCTCCTGCTTCCCAGCTTTCAGACTCGGTCTGATCTGGACAAGACACAGAGTTCTGAGATGGCAATTTCTGACCATTGGTTCTCAGGATCAACTTCTGAGGCTGTTTCAGGAGCCTCCCAGCATAGCTGGTTGCAGGCTCTGCTTGTTTCCAGTGGATTGGCTTCGCGCCGACTGCCACTGAGAGCTGCGTGGATCAGCAGCTTCACTGTCGGCCAACAGTTTATGGAGCGCTGTTTCCTGGGCTTTGCCCATACGCCCTACAGCTGATCGGTGGCACTTGGACGAACGGCCACAGGAGAGCTCCTGCTATAACAGCCGTAGGTTGGCTCCACCTCTAGTATTGTAAGACCCCTTGGGGGCGTTTGGGCAAGTGGCGATCCTTCTACTTCTCCCTTCTTGGGAAGTTCAATCTACAGGCCTCTTGGCCCTTGTTCTCTTCAGCTGCCATTTTGTGTCCCTGCCACGTGCAATTTAGGGGCCTAGCCTATTCAGCCTCAAAATGGCCTCGTCCAAGCACTCTAAGGCCACTAAGCATGCCTTGCAGGATAATGAGCAACCAGGCTCTTCTTATTCTGCCCCTGCCAAATGGAGCAAGAAAGCCCCCACCACCAGTTCCAGGGCCTCCAAATCTAGCCTGGCCCGGGCTAAGGAGGAATTGAGACTCCATCAGGCCATAGAATGTTCCATCCAAAAGGCCCTTAAAGAAGCCTCAGTGAAGGAACAGGATCAGCTGGCCCAGGCTGTGGCTCCTGCCACAACCCCACCTGGGGTAACTTTGTCTCCCCGAGCCTCTACTCCGGCATTATCTCCTGATGAGGAGCTCTCTCCTTTAGCAGAACAAAGGGGGGGTCAACGAGGCTCTGTTTGGGCCTCAATCAGAACCATCCCCACCTAGGGCTCATTCTCCTGAACCTCAAGAAAATAGCGTAACAGCCCAGCTGTGGCTTCTACCTTTCAGGGTTCAAGAGCTGATAGACCAGGGCCCCTGATTTCTCCAAATCTGGCTGTCTTCATTCAGCAAGCCTTCCAGAAGGGCATTACTGCTGAACTCCGGCACAGGACTTCCTCCTGGGTGTCAGAGTCACCTTCCCATATTGATGTGAAAGGGTCATGTTTATCCACCGAGCAGGTCCCTGCCCAGGTGCTTGCTCCCTCTGTCAGGTCTTCAGGCCAGGGTTCCTTAACTGGGGAAGAATTGAGGGATCTGGACATGTCTGAGGATGAGGACCTGTCCCCAGATCAACCGTTTTTTGTGGGGATATTTAAACCTTAACTGTTCTGCTCTCTTTTACACAAAGCCAAAACAACCACTGGCCTGGGACTCGCCCATCAAGCCCCCAAGTCGGGGGAGGAAGCCACCCTCACGGTCCCCTTGTTTAAGGAGCCTGCCTTTGAGGCAGAAGAGATTCCGGGGCCTAAATTGTTTCAGGATGTGTTACAGAGGCATTGGTCATCCCCAGCTTCGGGTCCCAACCCTAATGCTTTGGACAGGCGGATTTATAACCTGGCCCCAGATATCTCCACCCTGCTACAGGTGCCTACTGTCGACCCCCCCCCAAGACAAATGTCTAGAGCATTCACTTGTTAAGGTCCACCAGGCTACTGCTTGGTCTGTTTAGTTGGCCATGGCTGCCTCGTTCCTTAATCGAGCCTCCATTCTCTGGTTGAGACAGCTCCAGGACCGCCTTCCCATATCGGCTACCCATTCACAGCAGGACATAAATAAGGTGCTGGCAGCGTTGGAATATTCTGCAGATGCCACTTTAAATACTTCATGCTTTGCGGTCAAGGCTATTGGTTCCGCTGTGGCTGCCCGTTGGTTGCTTTGGCTCTGGCACTGGCAAGCTGACGCGAAGTCCAAGTGGCGTTTAGCCACCTCCCGGTTTGAAGGTGCTAAGCTCTTTGGGGCCCCTCTGGAACCGCTACTGGGATCCAGGGATAAATGTCGCATTTTGCCCAGCATGTCCCACAGGTCTGACCAACGTCCATCTACTTTCTTTCATCCCTTTCGGGGTTCGGAGGGCAGTTATTCAGGATCTAGGTCCCAGACATTCTTCCCATCTAGGCAGTTGCACCCACAGGACCGCCAAGGGCCTCCGGCACAGAGGGGACAGTTCAAGCATCACTTTCAGGGGAGCGGGGTCACCCCTTCCGCATGTCTCGTTGACTGCATGTCCTCCCCTCCCATTGGGGGCTCCCTGGCTCTGTTTGTCAGCCAATGGGAGGCGATAACCTTGGGCGCTTGGGTCAGGGAGACAGTCAGGTCGGACCTCTCCCTGGAATTTCTCTCCACCCACCACCCCCGGAACGGTTTCTCCGATGCCCCCTTTCACGGGATCGGTCTGCCCGGCTCGTAGTGGCATTGGCTATCAACCACCTTCTTGACATTCAGAAATCCTCGGGGGGATGGAAGGCAATTCTAGACCTCAAGTCCTTGAACCGCTGGCTTATTTACCATCGGTTCAAGATGCAGTCCCTCCAGTCCATCTTGGAGGGCATCAGGGTCGGGGATTATCTCACGCCCGTCAACCTGACGGAGGCTTATCTCCACATCCCCATTCATCCGGCATACCACAGATTGCCCTGGTTCTGCCATGCGAGCAGTCACTATCAGTACCACACTCTTTCGGCCTATCGTCGGCTCCCTGAGTGTTTACCAAATTGATGGCTGCGCTAACGGGCTACCTCCGAAGGCTGCTGATACGGATCCAGTTTTACTTGGATGACCTTCTGGTCCAGTCCGATTCAGAGCATCTAACACATCAAGACCAGGACACCATCCTTTGTGTCTTGAAAGCCCACGGTTTTTCTGTCAATTTGGCCAAGAGCCACCTGGTACCAACAACTCACATTCAACACTTGGGGGCCATAATCAATATGGTAGAGAGCAAGGTCTATCTTTCCCAGGATCACCTGTCCAGCCTGCAGTCCCTGGTCAGGGTAGTCACATCGGGGAGGTCAGTCTCCCTGGCATCACTGTCCTAGCTCCTCGGAAAGATGGTCTCTTGTATAGGCATTGTCCTGTGGGCCCAGCTCCACTGCAGGGCTCTGCAGTGGTTCCTGCTTCCGTATCAGAAACAACACCTAGGGTCCTCTCTCCCCTTAGTCCGTCTCCCTCCTAAAGTCTGCCTTTCCCTCCGCTGGTGGGTCTCGGGCAGTCCTCAAGGGGAGGAAGTTCAGGGAACTTCATTGTCTTGTCCTAACCACAGACACCAGCCCTCAGGGCTGGAGAGCTCACCTCACATCAACCATGGCACAGGGCTGTTGGACCTGGGCTGACCTGCATCACAATATCAATTGATTGGAGCTCCAAGCCATCCATCTGGCCCTCCAGGTCTTCCAGGGCAAGGTTAAGGCAGACACATCCTAATCCGGACAGACAACATGGCCGTCAAGGCCCATGCGAATCACCTGGGGGGGACCCACTCTCGGCACCTCATCGAGGAAACTGGAGGCCTGGGTGGAGACTCATCTGAGGTCACTTCGGGCCTCTCATACCTTGGGGGTGGCGAACACACAGGCCGACTGGCTCAGTCGATCCATAGTGGACCAGGGGGAATGGACCTGGACTCGGACCTGTTTCAGGAGATCACGTCTCGCCTCGGCATTCCTGAAGTGGATCTCTTCGCCACCCAGGCCAACCATCAGACAGCAAGGTTCTTCTCATGGTTCCCGGAACCAGGAACAGAGGCCGTGGACACCCTGTACAGCAAATGGCCACCCAGCCTCCTATACGCCTTTCCACCCCTTCCCCTGATCGCCAAGGTCATCAGGAAGATGTTGCTGGAGCGGGCGGAACTCCTTCTGATTGTCCCCCATTGGCCTCGCTGCCCCTGGTTCATGGACCTGCAGGCCTTGTCAGTACTCCGGCCATGGCACCTTCCGCCAGACAAGGTTGTCCTCCGACAGGGATCCCTTCTACATCCGGATGCCGACTGGTTACAGCTGACCACCTGGAGGTTGAGCGGCACCTGCTGAGGGAGAGAAGGCTGTCTTTGAGGGTCATTACCACCATACAGGCGGCTCGCCACCCTTCTACGACTCTACCTGGCATTTGTTCGCCGATTGGTGTGACAGATGGGCCATCATTCCACGTCGGCTTCTACCAAGCAGGTGTTGGAATTCCTCCAGGACGGCTTTGAGGCAGGTTTGGCCCCCAACACCCTTCACAGGCAAGTTTCTTCTATTCTTTGTAGGGCTCTGGGCTCCCTGTCCAGCCGTTCCCTAATCAGGCAGTTCTTCTGGGGGGGGTCCAACCTCCTCCCTCCCCCGGTACACAGATACCCCACATGGGATTTACCCCGGGTTCTTGACGCATTAACCCAGGGACCATTTGAACCTCTTTGGGAGGTTGGGTTCCTGTCGTACAAGGTGGCCTTCTTACTTGCTATCACTTCGACCAGACGTATTTCGGAATTGGCAGCTCTTTCCACCAGAGCTGACCTCTGTGTTTTCCATTCCGATAGAGTTGTCCTTAGATTGGACCCTACATTCATCCCAAACTCAATATGCCTTACCATAGGGCCCAGGAATTGGTCCTCCCTAACTTTTGCCCTGCCCCGGCATATCTATATATCTATATGGAGAGCCTTCCATATCTACCTTCGGAGGACCTCCTCGCTGAAACAGACGGAATCTCTCCTTGTCTCGTTTCGGCCCGCGACGCTTAGTCGGTCTGCCACATCCTTCCTTGTCAGAAAGCTGGGAAGCAGGAGGAAGAGGAGGAACTTATCAGCTAGCAGACTTGGTCCATTGACATCAGACGAGAGTTAACCCATTCCTGACCACTGGACCCACTGCAATCAGAACGGGCGTTCAGGTAAGACAACGCCCTTTCTCTCACCCTTTCTTTGAGTTTTTTTAAATGTCCCCACATTTGATCATGCATATTCATTAATTCACTCGTTGTATTAGGGGAATAAATCCTTTTGAATTTAGAAGGACTTAATCTGAGGATTGTGTTGTCAGAGTCCTATTTGTCTCTTAAGCAGTATCAGGTATTGGCAAGGAAAACAAAACCCTACTTGCCAATATTGCAAAGGATGTAATTTAAGATCAATCCTCAAGCCCATTTACAAATCAGCTTTATTGTCAAAACTATCCATTTGGAACCATAATAAATATCCATGTATTGTTAGAAACCTTCAGTTCTGTGCAGAAATTGCTTGCTTGTTTTAACATTGTGGTTGTAACGAATAGCTACTGAGCCAAAGTTGCTTTAGAAATTTAATTACAGAGTTAGAATTCTAAAACCACATATCCCAGAGTTGTCCCACTGACCTTAAGAACCTTTTCATCTGCTAAACTAGTCAACTCTCCATTAATAGCAATGAAAAAGTAATCCCTGTATTTCACCTGATCATTTAGTCTTATATCGGGGTTTTATGCATATTTACAGAAGAATTAATTCCATGAAACATGGTAGGATTATTTTGAAAGCAAATTCATGTAAGGTTCTGTTTTAAACTACAATCCATGCAAAAGATTCATGTATGAATTTTCAAGAACTAATATATACTCTAGCTTTTTCCAACCCAATGATCTCCTGAATACTGAACACAGAATTGCATTTCTAACATACATTGTATGTGCTAGATTGGGGAACACATGTATATATTCCTTGTACACACATGACTGCACCTCTCTGTATAACACCAACACAATTATTAAATCTGCAGATGACACAACAGTGGTGGGGCTCATTAATAAGAACAACGAATCTGCTTACAGGAAGGAAGTACAAGGGCTGACATTGTGGTGTAATGAAAATAATCTCACACTTAACACCACAAAAACTAAAGAACTTATAATTGACCTCAGGAGGAAGAGAGATGTACATCTACCACTGTACATAAATGGTGAGGAGGTGGAGAGGGTTGGTAGTTTTAAATTTCTGGGTATTTATATCTCGGAGGGCCTCTCATGGACTAGGAATGCTAACATGCTTGTGAAGAAGGCACAGAAGAGGCTGTACTTCCTGAGAATTCTCAGGAAGATAAATCTATCTCAACATCTACTTCTGTCCTACTATCGCAGCACCATTGAGAGTGTCCTGACATACGGCATTATTGCATGGTATGGGAGCAGCTCTGTAGCGGACAAAAAAGCTCTACAGAGAATCATTAAAACTGCCCAGAATATTATCAGACTCCAGCTACCAGCCCTGGATAACATCTTCGAATCTCGCTGTTTGAGGAAGTTGCATAACGTTCTCAGGGACTCTTCCCATCCTGCTTGCAGTCTTTTTGGACTGTTGCCTTCTGGCAGAAGATACAGAACAATTAAAACTCGGACCGCACGTTTTCGGAACAGTTTTTATCCCAGAGCTATAATTGCACTCAACGGTCAACTAAAGGGCCACCATCAGTGAGCTATTGGACAGCATTATTTGGTCTGTTGTGTGGATGTTTGGGTGGTTTAGGGGTGAGGAATTGTGGTGGGTGGGAATGTGTTTGGAGATTATGTGTGTGGGACCTGGTCTTTGGGTGTCGGGTGAATTTCATTGTATGTGTATACTATGTATACATATATAATGACAATAAAGTTGTTTATTATTATTATTATTATTATTATTATTATTATTATTATTATTGCTTGCAATTGTTTCTAGGTGACCAAGAGCACAATAGCATATGTTGCATCACAATTCCTATCAGATTCTGGCTCCACAGACCAGTGATCTCCAACCTTTCCAGCTCTGCAGATTGACAGCAGCAGCAGCAGGGAGAAGAGATGAAATGTTTTTGTATGTACCTGTGCCGCTTGCACAAATGCAGCTTCCATGCTTGCATGCTCCCCCGTTGCTTGTGCGGCCTGGTTCCCAACAGGACTGGGGATGGGGACCCCTGGCATAGACAATGTATTATAGAGGCTCTGGATTGGGAAAGGATTGACAGTACTTATAAAGAAAGCCAGTTTGGTGTAGCGATTCAGGTGCTGACCTACAAACCAAGAGATGGTGAATCTTAATTCCATCTTCAGCATGAAAACCACTTTCTCTTAGCCAACTCATCTCACAGGGTTGTGGGGAAAATAGGAG
This sequence comes from Ptyas mucosa, assembly GCA_012654045.1. Taxonomy (NCBI): domain Eukaryota; kingdom Metazoa; phylum Chordata; class Lepidosauria; order Squamata; family Colubridae; genus Ptyas; species Ptyas mucosa. The sequence goes on along the minus strand of WNWU01013629.1, from coordinate 7,244,283 downwards.
AAGGAACGAATATTATGTATGTTTGCTGCATTGAGTTTATTATAAAGTAATAAAGGCAGGATAAAAATCTAATAAATAAATATATAATGACTACTTTTGATCTTATAGCGTTGTTTGTTTCTACAACCCCTTTTAGAGTAGCAATAACACTTAGGCTTATATACTGCTTCATAGTGCTTTACAGCCCTTTCTAAGTGATTTACAGAGTCAGCATATTTCCCCCAACAATCTGGGTCCTCATTTTACCATCCTTGGAAGGATGGAAGACTGAGTCAATCTTGATCCAATCAGGATTGAACTCCTGGCAGTCAGCAGAGTTAGTCTGCAATACTGCATGGTTGGAGAAGGTGATGGAAGGAAGCCAGAACTAAGCCGCCATTTCATTGCCGCAAGAGAAAAAAATTAAGGGCTAATATTATAGCTTATGGTTGAGGATCCTTGGAGAAATTAACTTCCCTGTCTCAAGGCATCTGTTGTCCAGGTCTTATGAAATTTACTTGGAAGCTGTATTAGAGCTAGGAATGCAATATTCTGCATAATAAGTTGCTGTCCAGTTCTGTGAGAACACAATTACATGCAAATGTGTACTTTGAAAAACACATTTAAATGTGTTAGGCAGAATTGGACTGCAAAGGAGTCAAGATGAGATAGCTGCAGTCAGGCAGAAACGCTTCCCATCCCATTTCTCTCATACATTCATTGATTCACAACTTTACTCAGAAGCATCTAAGCTGGCATTCCAGCTGCCTGTAAGAACTGAAGCATTTTCAAAGATGTGCTGGCATTAAAAGCAGCTTCTCCCCATCCAAGCCCTAGCTTACAAAAGCAAACGCTAAGCTAGAGTAGAGAGGGGTGTACAGGAAGAAAGTAGATGACAATTGCCATGCAGAAGCAGAGTGATGGCTGGAGATTGCAGCTACTACAAGCGGGCAAGAGAACTATTAATCAACTGCAAGGACCACAAATTATGGTGAGTAGTGTGGATCTTTGCTGGGACCTTGGTAGCAACCAAAAGAGGAAAAATCAAACAAGCAGCATCTCAACCCAACTAGTGTAAGAATATTTAGGAAAAGCAAAAATTATATTTCACTCTGAAGCTTTGAAACTTTTAATTAATTAATTAAATTAATTAATTGTCGTGCGGCAATAGGAATGTGCAATGAGAAGAAAAGCACTTTCAGGCAGCAGCACTGCAATCTCCACCCCGAATCCAAACAGTTCCCAGTTCCCCCGCTGCAAACGCAGCTCTGAAAGTTGGATTGGGGAATCCAGGCAGCGGTGGCTGGAAAGGAGGGGCGTTTTACTTTAGGAGTTCCAGTTCGTCTCGGCTTGCTCCTGGGCATGAAGAGGGTTTAGGCAGTGGCGGCAGCAGCTCCTCACATTGCTGGGGAGTGAAGTCATCGCAAACATTGTCTGCCCTGAGCTGCCCACTGGGCGGCCAGAGGGGTGACCAGCCGCAAATCATGGCACTTGCCTTGTTCCCCGAAGCTGCCAGGTGGATTCCCACACACACACCCCAGACTGTCCCAAAGAGGTTTGTTCCTCAGGCTGTGCCTCGACCCATGTGACGCCTCTCCTGCGCGAGCTGCATTGGCTTCTGATGGACTTCCGGGTGTGCTTCAAGGTGTTGGTGACCACCTTTAAAGCGCTCCATGGCTTAGGGCCGGGATACTTACGGGACCGCCTTCTGCCACCAACTGCCTCCCACCGGCCAGTTCGCTCCCACAGACAGGGCCTCCTCAGGGTGCCGTCGGCCAGACAATGTCGGCTGGCGACCCCCAGGGGGAGAGACTTCTCTGTGGTGGCGCCTACCCTCTGGAACGACCTCCCCCCAGAGATACGAGTGATCCCAGATCTCCAGACTTTTCGTTGGGCCCTTAAAACCCATCTTTTTCGGTTAGCTGGGCTCGCCTAACCCCATGTGGGTTTTAAAGTTTTTGTTATTGATTTTTAACTTAAAATTGGGCCAAATTTATTTATATCATTTTAAATTGCTTTTAACTTTTGTATATTGTGCTTTTATTGGCCGTTCACCGCCCTGAGTCTGAAAGGAGAAGGGCGGTATAGAAATTTAATAAAATAAAATAAAATAAAAGTAAAGTAAATAAATAATACCCAACATATGGATTATGTTGAACAAATGTAATGTCTTTGGGTTGATTTAAAGCCAAGATATGAAAATAAGGAAAACAAGAAAATCATCAAAAACTTGATTTGCCATAATGTCTGACTATTCCAGAATATAAATAAAGACAGGGGAGAACAGTTTTATGATTGGGAGATTGTGTCTATTTTTAGGGTCCCATACTATAAATAAAGAGAATGGAGGACAATTCTTGTGATTGAGAGAACTTTGTGTCTATTTTTAGGACCAGAATGATCACAGCTCAATGACCGAGCACAGATATTGCATATTCAGGCAAAGCAGAGCTGACGAAAACTTCTGTTGAAATCATTGCGAACTTCTCATAAATTATGGTTCATGAAGGTGGGGAGATTAGTGATCCTTAGATGCCTTTCTACATTTATATACATAAAGCATGTTTCTATTAGAGTCTTCCTTCATAGATATGCTGCTCAGGATAATCTGTAATATGTTTTTTTTTTAAAAAAAGGAGACCAAAGCACAGATCCCTAAAAAGGATCTTAATTTGTCCATTTTTGACCGGGGTTTTCAAACTTTCAATCCTAAACTTCAATCCTCAAGGTTGACTCAGCCTTCCATCCTTTCGAGGTAGGTAAAATGAGGATCCGGTTTGTGGGGACAATATGCTGACTTTATATAAAAAAGAACACCGCTTGTGGGGGGGGGCAAAGCCGTACTAAGCAGGTATATACAAAAGTATGAAGGCTATTGCTTAACGCATTATAAACCGCCCTGAGTCTCCAGAGAAGGGCAGCATAAAAATTGAATCAATCAATCAATCAATAAATAAATAAATAAATAAATAAATTGTGTGGATTTCCAGAATTGCACGGACAGCATTCTGGAAGTTGAAGACTACACATCTTAAAAGTTGCCAAATTTGAAAAACACTGATCTATCAGAACATCTAGCTTAGAGGTATTGAACTTTGGCAACTTTAAGACTTATGAACTTCAAAACGGCCCAAAAAATGGGTGGGGGTGGGGACATCCAGTGGTTGGATTAGCTCGAACCAGTCCAAACCGGCTGAATTCCACCTCTGCCTTTGAGATGAATGGCCAGGAGGCGGAGCTGGGTATGATGAGTGATGTTGAATTAGCCATGCCCACCCAGTCACATAACTACCTGGCCACGCCTACCCAGCCAGTCATTAGGACAGAGAACCGGTTGTTAAATTATTTGAATCCCACCACTGGGTTATACTTAATATTTTGGAAGGGGCTGAGCTACAAAACAATCAGAAATGCCACATATATGGGCAGAGCCTGAGTTATTTTCTTTGGGCTTTTATGGCTTTATTTTTCCCTTTGAAACTATGCTAAATTTAATTTAAGATTTACATTATAGTTTTCTATGTTTTCTATATCTAAACGGCAGAAACCCATATCATGGTTATTTGGATTCTTTTTAGAAGACTTTTAGAACCACCAGAAAATATTGTAGTGAGGTTTTTGCAGCTCTGGGATCTACTATAGCTGCTTAAAAATAGTTGGCAATCTTTGTCAGATTTTTTTTCAGGTTAGGAGCTTCGTTAAATAAAAATAACAGGAAACAAATGAGGCTTTCCTGAGAGCATATTAAAAACACAGGAAACACCTATCTGTGATATCCTAGTTCCTCCAAGAGCTACCAACTTCAATGTTTAAGCAAACTATAGCTGAAAAGTAGTTTGAACTTTTAGAGGAGCTATTTCTGCATTCTTGCTTAATAGCCCGCCTACTTTATGGCTTGATTCCCACACACAGACTACTGATTAGATTTCCTTTCCTTTCCTTTCCTTTCCTTTCCTTTCCTTTCCTTTCCTTTCCTTTCCTTTCCTTTCCTTTCCTTTCCTTTCCTCTCCTCTCTCTCCTCTCCTCTCCTCTCCTCTCCCATTCCCATTCCCATTCCCATTCCATTTTTTAAAAATGAACAAGTACATTCCTCCCACACTAATGAAGGGCTTTCAATTTTGGTGATATCATTCATATAATGTTTGTTTGTTGTCTGGCATAACCGAGAAATTACACCAACATGAAATGATAGCTGATAGTTAAAACAATCATCAGGGCAGTCTTTGAAATCTCTGACAATGAGCATGAAGTTGTTTTGCCACTTGATAGCAAAAAGTATGCCAATCTGCTGTTTGCAAATTGTCCAAAATAATCAAAAGATAGGCCAAAATGTTGCACTCATATGATCCTACTTTGCCCATTAAACTAAAATAGGCTGAAGTTGCAGAACAGTAATGTGAAAGCTGGGCTCCACATTTGACAGTTGAGTGAATATAGAAAAGTGCCAGGATTTCCAGACAAAATAAAATGTTTAGTGAAAGAGGCCAGCTTTCTACCTCAGGCATAATCAAATACACTACTGGTGGAGAAGAAACGAATTATTAATCTAAGAAATTCAAAGAAAATAAAGTGGAGAACACATTTATGCTAAAATGATCAGTATGTTGTAATCGATGGACTGACTATGAAGATAAAGGATCCAACCCATGTTGAATAAGGAAGATCATTAGATTATTTTGGGTGAAACCTCATTTTATAATCTGATGAATTGCACCACTCTGTTCTGACCATAAAATTCAGTGGGGAATGAGAATGCTTCATAACATCCTTAAAGATGGACTGCTAATACAGAAAAATTAACAAATACTTATTTCAAATTAACTAAATGGGATGTTGTAGATATAAATTCTCTTTTTTCATTCTTACATCTCTTACATACCAGGGTTCCCATGATAAATCACCAAGCTTAGTGGTCCACTGCCAGTCAAAAATGGATTTGATAGAACAAGCTTTGACTCAGAGAAAGGCAGCACTTTCTGTATTACAAGTGCATCCTATAATTCTGAGAATTTTCTCCCTGTGTGTTCGTGTGTATGTGTGTGCAAAGAAAAGCATAAGAAATGGGGTTTTCAGAGGGTAAGTGGTACAGATGAACTATAATGAATGAAATTTTTTATCTATATCAAGAATCCTATCACTAGTAAATCCTTTCATAGAAAATCTGTATCTCTTGAATCAATGTCTTCAAATAGGACAGTTCAGGACCTACAATACTAATATTATGAAACACAATTTGGAACACAGAGTTATGCTTGGCATTTACTCCAAACAGAGACAATGGATTCCTAAGTGATTTGTCCTTGTCTTGGTATTGTTGATAGATTTCACAAAAGCAATATTCTTTGCCATGAGATTTGAGTGCTTCTTTTTGAAGACAGAATAAAGAATGGATATATTCATATCCCATTCAACTTAGAAAATAAAGTAAACCACAAGCATATTTTCTGCCTCCTTTTTTATCTCTAAACTTAACAGTCCTGATCCAGCATGCTGGAGCATGTCACCACTCCCTCTTCCAGTCCTTTAAATGGAAGAAATCTTAGTCTCTATTGGGTGGGCTATTTGCACATGTGAGCTCTCCATACATCTAGTTGCAAACAGCTCTTTGGAATAAGGTGAGAAGAAGGTGCTGACTTTTACTTGAGGTAAAGATTAAGCCATTTTCCCACTTGCATGAACATGAATTGGAAAAAAATGGAAAATGTTCCTTGGATATCTTGATTCCCTTAGATATTTGGTTTAAAATATATTTAAATGAATACATACCTATACATATATATATTCTTTGCTATATAATGCTTGATTAGGTTCTGAACATATATGTTCAGTTCTACATTTCACTTCATTCTCAGGCCCTTTCTACAATTTAATTTAATTTCTATGTATATAAATCATCTTTATCACATTCAAATATATCTAATAAAAATAGTTTTGCTCTTCTCTTTAGAACAGTGATGGTTAACCTTTTTGGAGCCAAGTGCCGAAAGTGTGCATACACGTGTGCAAGCAAGCGCATGTGCCTCTCAAATGCAACACAAGAGCCCCTGCCACATGCACCCCAACCCCTGTGCATGTACCCAGCCCCTGCACATGTGTGTGAGTCCCTACTGCACATGCCCACCCCCACATCTGCCCCGCATGCTCTGTCCCCGCACATCCACATGCATTCCCACAGATGCCCATGTCCATGTGCATGTGTGACCGTCCCCCACACATTCCCCCTGCCCCCCGAAGAGACTCGAAGACCAGCTGGCCAGCGGGAAGCGCCCGCACATGTGCCGTAGAGCTTAGCTGGGGCAACGGCTGGTGTGCCCACAAAGAGGGCTCTGCGTGCCACCTATGGCATGCGTGCCATAGGTTCGCCATCACATTTTTAGAATATCAAAACATGCAACTTCTTGCATGGAGAACATATAGCTAACACTACTGAATTTGTGTGTGTGTGTGAAAGGAATCAGAACTTTAAAATATGTAACATGCTCCTTTTTGTTCAGATTAGAGGAAATAACTCTGCAGATGCTATTAAATAATTCTTTCTCGATGACAACATTGATTACGAAAAGAAAAGGTACATCCTTTGATATGTATGCAGTGTGATCTCTCTTCCTTCCAAAAGAATCTTCTTACATTTTATGATCTACCCAAAGAGAAGATTTTAGAAAAGAAACACCTTTTGTTTTCTCATTAGCTGAGTCAAGTAGATTAGGCTAAATTTAGAAAAGGAATTTAATCATTGGGGATGTAAAGCCATCTTATCCATATTTAAAAACTCGTTCAGTAGAGATGTACTGTAGTCCCATATATCCCTACTCTTAAACTGAGTAAAATATATTTGTTTTGGATTCTTAAGTTAGAATTCAAGCCTTATGTCAGATCAGACCAAGATGTTCATAAATATTTTCTTTCTACATAGCAATCAGCAGAAAGTCAGAGCCTTTGCCTCTCAGTTCAGAAAGGCAGCCACAAGGGAAAGAAAGAAACAGGTGCTGTTGACTGCCAGCAGTTTCTAGTTTTTTGTTCCCAAATGAAACCTCTGAAGTTTAAATGTCATGAACATGCCATAGGATCCATTGGGACAATTGCTTTGTTAATGCTCTGCTTTACATAATAGCAAACAGATTTGTGCTTGCCAAGTCACATGGTTGCACAATGCACATGGTTGAGTTATACCATCTTCTTTCCAGAAAAGAGTTCCAGTCATGCAAATGACTTTTCCAGATGATTGCCTGAAATGCCACAGTATAAACATGTGAAAGTTTTTAGGAAGCAAAACTGTTGGCTAGGGTATTAAAAATACTTGGCATTCAAATCAGCAGTATTTAAATGAATAAAACCATGAGCTAGATGCAAAAGTGAAATTTATCCTCTCTGCCATTTCAGAATCATTCCTCAATTACCAAGCCTGCAAGGTTAAGCTAATACCTGGCTGAGCCTTGCCTCCCAACATTCATGATATCCAGTATTTTCTTTGAAAGAGGCATGTTTTTTCCTGCCCTTTTTATAAAGAATATAAGAACTTGTATAAATTTACGCAATGTAAAGAGAGGTTACCAAATCATGAAGTTGTAGGTCAGAGCAGGTCAGTGTACATAACTTCAAAAATATTGCAGGAAGGTTGGTAAGAAAATGGTGGTGATGATAAACTGGTTATTTGGATTGGGAACAAGAAACTTCCGTATCTGGAATAACTCTGAATAAACACCGATCCTAAAAATCTTCCTTCCCCCAAATTTTATAGTTCCATTTTATGTATGCTTAAGATTTGTTATTGGATATGTTCAGGAATGTGCAGATATTGTTATTTTTTTATTTGATAGTGTGTTGAAGGCATTGTGTCTTAATTAGGTTTTATTATACCTCTCATCACTTCAGTACTCAACATTTCCTGGAGCAGCGTGCAAATTGTTTGAAGTGATTGGAAAACAGGAAAAAAAAATCAAACTATCAAAGCAAATTAAAAATAGTAGGCAATATTTTAAGGCATATGCATAACCTCTAGCTCAGTGATGGCTAACCTTTTCTGGACTGAGTGCCCAAAGCGCATGCCCAAATCCCCAAAATGCAATGTACGCATGGGCCCCATGCATATACTCAGCCCTGGCACATGTGCAGATGCCCCCCCCCTGCATATGCCCTGCCCTCTCGTTTGGGCCCGCCCCCACGCATGCACGCATGACCCCTGGATACCCCTGCACACCCCCGCACATGTGTGCGCTTCCCTGCATGCGTCCCACCCACCCCATGCATACGCAGCAGAAACCTGACACATGCGCATGCACGATGGCGCTGAACTGGGATAACAGCTTGCATGCCCAAAGAGAGGGCACTGTATGCCACCTTGGCATGCATGCCATAGGTTTGCTATTGGCTCTAGCTCATTGTAGACCAGCCACATAGTACAAAATTGAAAGTAAAATGCTTGGGGGTGGGAGGGAGAATGACCTTTTGGCCAAAAAGAAAAAAATTATGAAATAAATTTTATACAATTTTAAGGATTTTAAAAATATCTATTTTAAAATAAACAGCAAAAGGATTGATTTTGGAAAATTACAAATGAACTAAGAGTCCACATAGATTTGAAATAAGATTTTGAAATTAATTACAATAATACTTTTAATGAGAAAATGCTTGTGTTTTGAATTATGTAAAAAATGAAGATTTTGAAATTAATTACAAGAAACATTCCTATTGAAAAATGTTGTTGCTTTGGAAAAAAACTTGAGACTTTGAAGGTTTGACGCTAGAGGGAACTAGAAAGAACTACAGATTTTAATTAAAAGAAGAAGAACACATTAAACCCATTAATATAGAATGGAACAGAATACTCTTAACTTTAGATGAATTGAATTGGAAAACAATCCATTCAGAAATTAATTTTATGATTGTAAGATCTAATCTGGGTTGGTCACCGGGGACAGAAATTTAGTCTTACAAGTTTTTGGACCCATGCTGGAGCCCATCCTCAGGGAAGTTTTCTCTATTTGAACTACTCTATGCTTTGTATAACATGCCTTCCTAGATACCGTATATACTCGTGTATAAGCCGACCCGCATATAAGCCGACCCGCCCAATTTTACCCCCCAAAACTGGGAAAACTTGTTGACTTGCATATAAGCCGGGGGTGGAAAATGCAGCGGCTACTCGTAAATTTCAAAATAAAAAAAGACTGGTCAAAAGTGCGAGGACCTGTCAGAAATCACTTTTTTCAGCCCTCTGGGTAGTCCTTTTGTGCACATGGACTACTCAGAGGGCTGAAAAAGTAATTTTTGACTGGTCCTCGCACTTGTGACCAGTCCTCAAACTTACGACTGTCCTCACATGTTACGTTTTTGCCCTATCTTGTCACCATGGTGAAGAGAAGCAGTTGT
>WNWU01013629.1:7207865-7231528 GCA_012654045.1 Ptyas mucosa | reverse complement strand
GAATAGAATAGAATAGAATAGAATAGAATAGAATAGAATAGAATAGAATAGAATAGAATAGAATAGAATAACAGAGTTGGAAGGGATCTTGCTGGTCTTCTAGTCCAACCTTCTCCTTACGCAGGAAACCCTATACTATTTCAGACAAATAGTTGTCCAATCTCTTCTTAAAAACTTCCAGTGTTGGAGCATGGAGGCAAGTTGCCTTCTGGAGGCAAGTTGTTCCACTGATTAATTGTTCTAACTGTCAGGAAACTTCTTCTTAGTTCTAGGTTGCTTCTCTCCTTGATTAATTTCCATCTATTGCTTCTTGTCCTGGATTCAGGTGTTTTGGAGAATAGCTTAACTCCCTCTTCTTTGTGGCAACCCCTGAGATATCAGAACATGGCTATCATGTCACCCCGGATGAGAATGAATTTGGTATTCATCCATTTGTCTCAAACTACTGGAGGAATATAATCTGCACAGATTTATATGTATCTCTGAATTATTGAATTGAATTTTGATCAAATTTTTAAATTATTAATACTTGAATGTATATGTGATGTACAGACCAAAAGAATGTCATCCATCATCCCATCCCAAAACTAAACTACAACATCTGGCTTCAGAGATGAGCTGTTAAAGAAGAAATACATCAAGTGTTTGGACTAAGATACAACTCCAAGCTTTGCATGGCTAGTAAATTTCTGATGATCAGCTGCCCCCTCTTACAGGACATGCTAAATAGGAATAATCAAGGAGAGGGACATTCACATTGTAGCTGATATTGATAAACCAAAACTTTTAGCAGCTCTGATTTCCTATTTAATATGTATAGAATTACTCCCAAAACAATGAATACCTGTGATAGTTTATGGGCAAAAAAGTCAGGAATCTGGCAGTACCTTTTCCAACTAACACAATTTATTAAGAGGTATAAGTTTTGGGTTGACGCTTCAAAAAGAAGCATCCGGCGATGTCGCAATCCCACCGGAAGTCCAAGAGGTATAAGTTTTAATGAAATGTTTTAACTTTATGAAACTGAAAATATACAGTCTCATGGCCAATGTATATTTAGGAAGTCAAATTCCCTGTTTGTCATTTCTAACCTAAGAAACAAAAATTCCAGCTATTAATGAAACAAAAGAGATGATCTGATAATAGTATGACTCATTCTTGCAAACTTAAATTTTCTACATTGGAGATATAGAAATGGAGCTTGCCTCAATGTACTCTGCTACTAAGATATCATACTTTCTTAGATGACAGCTTGGTCAAAGTGAATTGGGATGAACTCCAGGATGTTGTTTGCATATGAATCCAATTGATGATAGTTCACCAGTTACTCAACCCAACGCATCATGCAAAATCATTTTAACAGAAAAAGCCAAAATCAGCAATATAGCATCTGAAAGTTATTTTTGTTTTAAATATAGGATTTTAAATGTTAAATAGTTTTTGTATTTTTGTATTGTGTTCTGTTGCCAGTAATGTTAAGAAGTTCCCAGAAATACCTATGTAAGGTGGTATTCATTTCACCCTTGTAAAAGTTTTGTTAAAAACTACAGCTCTTCCCTAAATCACTGAATTTCTACTAATGTTGGATTGTGTGTGTAATGTTTTTCACATCACAGATTGTCTATAGCCCTAAAGATGCAATTTCCTATATTCTGATGCTTGTTTCCATTTAAAATAATCTAGGACTGAAATATTTTTCATGTGCTTCTTGTTGATAGCGAGATTTAAAAACATAACCAAGTAAATAGGCCATTTTCTCCTTGTTTTCTTCCATTCTAGAGCTTGATTGAACACAATACAAGGCTTTACTTGTGTTCTTGGCAATTTCTCCTTTGAAAGGATAGTCATTGCAATTTCAATCAACAAAACTAATCCTGCCACCAATCCAGTCCAAGTACCTGCAGAGACAAGTAAAAGAGTGACAACAAGCAAACAAACATTTCAACAAAAATGGCAAAAGTTATTTTACTGATTTCATTGCACTCACATTTTCTTGGGAAAAGCTTCCACTTTTGATCATTTCTCATCCAAGTTCTAATCAGATTTCTTCCTACTTTTACATCAGCCAATCTATGTTTGAGGGGTTTTTTTTGGATAATATCATACTACAAGGACTTCAACATGGGCCTACTATTGGAAGCTATCTTTTTCTTAAATGCCTCTTCAGTATCAAATGCATAATGTTTTGTAATTTTAAACTTTTTTGGTTAAAGATACTTTCTTTGTTGCATTAAATGCTCTAGGAACTGTGTGATATACAGGTTACATGAATTGTAATGTCTTATTGGGCTTATTATCAATGGGTGTCTTATTTGGGGGAAACAGGGTATATTTTTGACCAGAATAGGAGTAGAGAAAATATTTTTTTTCAATATTCACAAAGTTTAACTTGATATCCTATTTATTTCTATTTATTATTCTTGAATTATAGCTTGTACCCTACTCATATTTAACAGGTTATTTTTGGAAAAAAATTAGTGATGACTATTTTAATTGATGAAGCCAGCAAGAAGCCAATCTTCTTGGAACAATAGTTGCAAACTGAGAGCATCCACAAAGAGATGATTATGATGATAACAACAACAACAACAACAACACAACTTTATTGTCAATGTACGTGTATAGACAGTATACCCATACAACGAAATTCACTTAACACCCAAAGACCAGGTCCAACACACATAACAATCCCCAAACACACTCCCCTCCTAAATCAGCAAAACATCCATACAACAGGACAAGTAATACTGTCCAACAGCTCATTGATGGTAGCCCTTTAGTTCATTGTTGACTGCACTTATAGCTCTGGAGTAAAAACTATTCAGAAAATGTGTGGTCTGAGTTTTAATTGTTCTGTATCTTCTGCCAGAAGGCAACACTCCAAAAAGATTATAAGCAGGATGGGAAGAGTCTCTGAGAATGTTATGCAACATTCTCAAACAGCGAGATTTGAAGATGTTATCCAGGGCTGGTAGCTGGAGTCCGATGATATTCTGGGCAGTTTTAATGGTTCTCTGTAGAGCTTTTTTGTCCACTACAGAGCTGCTCCCATACCATGCAAGAATGACATATGTCAGGACACTCTCAATGGTGCTACGATAGTAGGACAGAAGTAGATGCTGAGATAGAGTTATCTTCCTGAGCATTCTCAGGAAGTACAGCATCTTCTGTGCTTTCTTCACAAGCATGTTAGCATTCATATTCCATGAGAGGTCCTTCGAGATATAAATGCTCAGAAATTTAAAACTACCAACCCTCTCCACCTCCTCACCATTTATGTACAATGGTAAATGTACATCTCTCTTCCTCCTGAAGTCAATTATAAGTTTTTTAGATTTTTTGGTGTTAAGTGTAAGATTATTTTCTTTACACCACAATGTCAGCTCTTGTACTTCCTTCCTGTAAGCAGACTCATTGTTCTTATTAATGAGCCCACCACTGTTGTGTCATCCGAAAATTTAATAATAATAATAGTGATGATGACAGCTATTATGATGTAACATGTAAACTCATCTCTTTTTCATACCTGTTACAGGGTATGATGGGCGGGTGGACTCAGGAGGAAGGCTGGGGCATGTCTGCTGACCCCGGGTATGTGCTGCCTGTGACCTCTTGGTTTGTGTTGCCATAATGGCTAGTTATGCTTTCTCTTAAGCCCCAAAGGGGATGCCTTGAGATTCCTCTTAAAAAGAAGTAAATAAAATAATGCTGTGCCACCTGGCATTTTGAAGTATTGAATAAAGGGGAAAAAAACCCAATTGTCTAAAAAGCAATCATAATCTTCTTATGTGAAAAACTTATAAGTTTTTCTTATGTGAAGAAAAACATCACAAATTTTGGATTTTCTTTTCCAATATAATAATTTCACTTCCTTGTCCTGAGCTGTCAAGCCTAATAACTCTTGTAGAATGTAACATAGCCTTTTCTCCCTTGCAATCATAGCCTGTGGCTTCTGGCATTATACAAGAGATATTTCCAAATGGACTAAAGTTAAATTTCCATTTTATCATAAGGGAATTTAGGAAATGAACTAGGGGGGGAAAAACCAAGACATTTCTCATTTCTCTGTTTAAGTATTTTGAATTCTTGCTGCCAGTTGTTTTTCTCCAATGTTATCTTTCTATACCAAAGGTTTATTCCTGTGTAATAACAAACTCAGTTATAGTCAAACCATTTCTTTTTTCAGTACCAAATGAAATTCCATTATAATGTATTTTCCTGCAAAGCATAAAAAGAATGTTTTAGAATGCAGAAGATGTGGCTGAATGGATTAAAGACTAAGCAAGCAGAAAACGACAAAAAATACAGTTCTGGAAATTGGCAAGAGAAGCAAAGAAACAGTCTCAGGAGACTGGGTGGAACAGTGATGAATCAGGGAAAGAATTACAGGAAGGGCAAAGTAAGAGAAGGCGGATGCTAAGGGAAAACAATATGGGGAAAAGAGAAAATATGGATGAAGTGGGTGGTATTTCAGGAGGGTGAAAGAAAACACACACACACACACACACTTGTTATTAGTGAATAAGTCTTCCAAACAGGCAGCAATATGTAATTATCATCTTTAAATTTGCAAAAAAAATAATAATAATCAGAAACAAATAGAAGGGAGGGAGAAAGGGAGGAAGGAAGCAAGAGGAGACAGGAGCTTAATTAATTCAGACCTGCATTGCAGCCCTTAAATAAAGATCATGAAATTGAATTATTAGAAAACGATGTTACATATTCCGTGTCTTTCCAAATAATAATAAAAGATATCCTTCCAGAATATTACCTTCTTTGCAAGGAAGTTCATTGCAGATCTAGGGCTTCTCTTGAGATATTTAATTTATTTAAATATATACAAACAGCCTATTTGCAGAAGAGAAAAAAGAGAAGGAATGATTCTACTGGCAAAAATTAAAAATGGTATTTCACACCAAATCTTTAAAGACTCTTCCTAGTTCCCAAGATCTTCTAATTTTTGTTCTATTGTTGGTTATTATACCATGTCTTATTTGTTCCTTCATCCTATGTGGAAATGAACATAGGTTATTTTAGAATGCAATTGACACAGACACAATAAAAGTGTGACATTTGTTTGATCTGTGTAGAGATGCAGACTAAAATTACAATTGCTCTACATTAAGATGTACAAAGAAGCATCAGCTAGTGATTTTACCATACAACTGTTGAGCAATCAGTTCAACAATTCAAATTTCCTTCCCTTATCATGGTTGGTCAATGTTTAAAATCCTTCCATGCAAAAAGAAAACAAAAGTTTCTTACCCACGACTTAGGTCTTGTTGGGCTGTATTTTTTAGGTATGACTCGGATAGCACATAAATATTATAAAGAACTTCCAAGGAGTGTTCAAGCATGTCCCCTCTGTGGAATCTTTTAACATTGCACATAGGGAGAAAAAGGAAAAGTTCCTTAATAAGCCTTGCTTTCAGCATCCAATTTATTCTGAAGGCAGGCTATTGTCAAAAGTTCTCAGAGAAATCCCTCAGGTCACCAAGCTCTCAAATTTCCTAATTAAATACTATTAATTAATTTGCCTGGATTAGTTGCTTTCTGATTACAGTAGCAGCCATGCAGTTTATATAACTGTATCTTACAGTATTGATGCCATCCACTTTGAATCTAAAGTTGAGATATACTTTTTTGTATTTATTATAATTATTATTCCATCAACTACTGGATGGAATGGAATACTGCATTCAGTTTTGGTTGCCACGATGTAAAAAAGATGCTGAGACTCTAGAAAGAGTGCAGAGAAGAGCAACAAAGATGATTAGGGGATTGGAGGCTAAAACATATGAAGAACAGTTGCTGGAATTGGGTATGTCTAGTTTAATGAAAAGAAGGACTAGGGGTGACATGAGAGCAGTGTTCCAATATCTCAGGGACTGCCACAAAGAAGAGAGAAGTCAAGCTATTCTTCAAATCACCTGAGGCAGGACAAGAAGAAATGGATGGAAACTAATCAAGGAGAGAAGCAATTAGAACTAAGGAGAAAATTCCTGACAGTTAGAACAATTAATCAGTGGAACAACTTGCCTCCAGAAGTTGTGAATGCTCCAACACTGGAAGTTTTTAAGAAGATGTTGGATAACCATTTGTCTGAAGTCGTGTAGGGTTTCCTGCCTAAGCAGAGGGTTGGACTAGAAGACCTCCAAGGTCCCTTCCAACTTTGTTATTCTATTCTAACTCCATTTACAACAATGACACATAATTTCAAATCAAATCATATAACCATATAAATCACCGACTCACAGATTCAGTAACAAAATCTAAACATTTGGACAAACAAAAACAAAAATCTGTATTTTCCTTTCCCACTATTACTACACAAATGACCACTTAAAGAAAATTGGTTTCATATTCATAGCCTCTCAATTGCGTGTTATGGTGGGGTCCAATATAGCTTCAGGAAGTGATATATTCACAAGGTTACAACTACAACCAAAAAAGGCTGCCAATCTCTTTATTAGGGTTGGTCTATTGCTGTCCCCTGCCTTGATCACTGTACCACATGAGTAGAATTAATTTGGCAAGAAAGGAATCAGGAGCTGAGCCATGCAGAGCTTTCTTGGTAAAAACAAAAACTATTTGACTTGAAAAGTACTGGCAATCGATTCACAGGTATAGTATTGGTGTTATGTTTGATGCCTGTTAGTAGCAAGACTACGACAATATGATGATCGTGCAATTTGTAAGACCTTCAAAAGCAGGTTCATGTAGAGGAATAAATACATGGAGATATGGGTGTGAATTGCTACTACAGATTGTTCACAAGGATCTCTAGCTACTTGAACCAGAGTTATGATAAATATTTCTATGTCCAATATACTTCTATCTTTCAACAAGGCTATGGCAGATGACAGAAAAACTAGCCATTGGAACATTTTTGTCATTATCATTTTCTTCACTTTCTCTTTTATTCTTTCAGGTGTCGAGCAAGATACAAAGTGTTGGTTCTTGCTCTTTTGGTGGCCTCAATCATTGTTAAATGATGCTTTTTATCATTTTTTATCATTTATCATTTTGCTATCAAAATGGAATTTACCCCAGCAGAGATGTAGCTGACTCATTCCAAACATGAGACTTTTTAAAAAATAAACTAGCAAAGATTAGATTACTGACTGGACCAAATATTGTTATCACATGAAGTCATTTTCACACTAACATTACATTTCCAGCCCATTTGAGAGCCCAAAACAAATGGTGACTTTCTTATAAGATACAAGCAGTATTTAAGCAATTGCAAGGCTTCTATTACTTGAACAATGAAATTAAAAGGGGAGCCTCTTTTGCAAATGGCTACTATAAATAGGATCTTCTTGCTGGTGTCAACTGAATTGTGAAAATGTTTTCCCAAAGACTGTTTTCCTGGCTGTCACTTAATGGATTTTCTATTTTGGCACTTTTATCTTCCTGAAGATTTCAAAGGTAATGACAATATGCTGCTTTTTGTAATTTTGTGGTATTCATTCATTCAATATGAACATTTTATTTGTTTAAGCCTTTCTGTAATTCACCCCAGGAAAATCTTGGGAGAGCAGCCTGAAGTTATTTGCAATGAACTGATAAAATAGGGAAGAGAAGTAACATTAAAAAGCAGACTGGGTAAACAGAATGACAAAGAGTGTACACTGCTTTGCCAATGAACATTTGAAAGATGATCTTTAATTTATAAGCCCAAGGAAGGATTTTGTACGATATGTTTCCAAGTATACATCTTGGCAAAATGTTGTTCCCCACAAGGTCTCATAGATTCCTGAGGATTTTAAAGTTGCAGCTTCTGTTTACAGAAGCATAAACATAATGGGAGTAAAGATTTGCATGCAACCACAGTAGCCTGTGCTAATAAAACTGTCATATAAAAAAAATATGACTTCTTGAAGAAATGTTTAAAGTCAGTCATTATGAAGTAAGTCCCTTAATTATCATGGAAAAAGTTTTCAACCTACCACATGACTGCTCAAGACCATTTTTTAAAAGACTAGTGAGATTGGTAATTTGAAAGATAAGCATAAATCTCTTAAGTCCTGAACTATTAAGAAATATAAAATATAGAATACATCACAAACCCAAATCACAAACAAGGCTGAAACAATTAAAATGCTAATGTTAAATGAATGAATAAATAAATGTCACAAAATTACAAAAAGCACCTTTCTCGGTGGGTGTAATGACTTTAAGGTAGAATAGCATTCACAAATTAGAGCCCTCCAGATATTTTTTATATTGCTATTCTCAAAAGGCATCAGGTAGACAAAGCCTGATGCAGAAATTTGCAATAATATGAAGCACTTATTTCTTCCAAATCTATGTAAACATTGTTTTGAGGGAAAACACACTTTAAATGAAGGACCAAAGTGCTTAGAGATAGATGCAATAAACTATATGTTTACTGGCATGCATAAACTAAAGGAATCACTGGTGCGTGCGTGTGTGTGTGTGTGTGAGAGAGAGAGGGGGGGGGGAGAGAGGCCTTACTATGGTACCCCTGCATTCTTTCACAGTACAAGGATTCTATCCTCTTAGATATTATTAGTCTGCTCCATAAATCATAGTGTTTATTGTATCAGCATACTTCCCCTTTCACACCATTTCATTAACACTCTAAGGTCACAGAAAGCCAATTCCACTTCAATTGAGACATTCATGATTGCTTTTTGTATTCCAATCACATGACCTAAGTTCCTTCAAAATTACAAGGCAAAAGTTTTACAGGCACATTTACCACAAAGTCAATAGAATCCAGGTTGTAAAGTAACACAGTACTTAGGATGATGTCCAGAACCTTATATGTGGCTGTTCATTTATAAAGGCAATTGCTGACAGACCATTTCTTCCTGTTACTGACTATATCAGTCATATGTTCACCAGCTCCTGGTTACATCAGACCACCCTTTTAGATATGGCAAAGAAAGCATGCTGTGTTTTCTGTCAGCTATGATGGGTCCCTGGAAACAGACATTCTCTGTTGTGTGCTGGCCATATGGAACGTTCTTACTTCCAAAATTAGATTAGCGTTATCTATATTGATATTCTGGAATTCCCTCAAGGCCTGGTAAGGAAGGTTTTGAAGTTTTGGAAGTCTTTCAAGGCTGGGAGCTCCCAAGGAACTGAAGATACACTTCGATGGCTAGCCTGCTGGAGCAGTTGTTTTTATTCTCTCGTTGCCTAGGGTTTATAAGTATATTTAATGTGGATTCTTATATTTTTACATTGATTATATTATATATGTGTTTTATTGGATTGTTTATGCTATACAACATTGTTTTTTGTAAGATGGGCAGCTATACAAAGTTAATTAAATAGTAATAAGCTGACATCCGTATTAGGGTTTTGATTATATCACCTTACACAATATTTTTATAATCACGGGTAGTGCAGGTATTAAAGGTGATGGTAAGCAGATCAAACTTAACAATAATAGTCATGTAAGATATCTAAGTACTGGAAGTAGAGTAGGATCCTGTTTAATAGGCTTTGTATTTCATTTTGTCCTTTAGCTAGTATGGCTCCAGCTGATGTGATAGCTATGATGTCTTCATAATCTTCTGAGACTCTGTAGCTGCCACTAGGTAACTCTCCCTCTGGCCAAATACACAAACATGGAGTTGTTACCAAATTGGAAATAGGTAGTGAATTTCACATTGGATCACTCAGAAAGCCAAGTATATGTATATTTTTTCCAACTTTCTAGTCTTGCCTTCAGCCCTGAAATTTCAGTCTTCCCTATCTAATTAAATGCTCCAAGCTCTAGGCTAGATTGAGAAGAAAATCTAATAAAGTGGAATAACTTCTATATTGTTGTCAATTGCCCCAGTCCCCTACATGGTCTGAAGTTGCCAGAAAATAACTTATTAATTTATCAAGCTACCATATTCTTGTTATTAAAAATCAGTGTAGTCATGCAAGTAATGACAAGAGGTAGATAGCTGTTTGCTTCCACCTGACTCAGCTATCCACTTACTCATCCTGGTTAGCAAAAGTTGTGCTTAATGATATTCCACATAGACTATAGCTTCACTCTTGGTTCATTCTGTGCCAAGTTCTCATTAGTGATTTTAGTTATAACACATAATTGCTCTTTATCTTAGCTCAATTTATAAGTAGCTGTTCCTCAGGTTCAATTTTATTGAAATGTTAACTTATACTTATTGGTTTCCCAAGTATCATGTGTCTTGTAGCTGGTTACCAGTGAAGCAGATAGCAAATAGGGTGCTTCATTATTTAAACATTGCTTGTCATATCTGTGAAGAGGATTGAGGAAAGCTGAGAAAGATAATTTATTTCAGTCATGGATCTGGTTTCCAACATTAGTTACCTTGTGAACATCTCTCCTGTGGATAACTGCAAAGCTGTGATAAAATTCAACAGTTATATCATAGGCTTCAAAAAGAAAGCTCTTTCATTGTATGCATTTTGCCATACTTCTCCTAAAACCAATGTTGTGACAAAATTCTATGCTTTTCCTCCCTCCCTTCTTTCTGTCTTTCCTAGCATGGTACTTTTATCACCTGAAATTCTCTGCTTCCCATGCATCTTGCCAGCACAGGACATTATGGTTGGCAGGTAGATTGCAGTGTTTATTGGAGAGAATAAATCATGTTGCTATTCTCTGCAAATATAAATTCCTCTACTCCTGTAGAAGACAACATTACACAATAGCATCTGAGACTGTTTTTGCTTGGGATAAAACAGAAGACAAAGGAAAGCTTATCTTCCTATTTTTTCTTGTAATTTAGAATTGAATTTTACATTTATTGGGCAATAGAAGGGAGGAAGAATGAAACCAGACCTCTGGGAAGCATCAATCGAGAATTACCTGGTCAAATGCCAAGACAGAGTCTGGTATTTCTTTAAATTAAAATAATCATGGAAGAAAGATCCCAGTGACTGCAAGAAAGAAGGGATGCTCACAGCAGCCTAAAAAGGCCAGTAGGGAGGTGGCAGCAACTACATAGTCAATGAAATGTGTTAAATTGATGGTAGATTAGTGATGGAGGACAGAAAACACTATTTTGAAATTTTAAATACCTAAGGTTGATTTTAAGCCACGCTGGTCAAGAGATGAGATGAAGGCAACATCAGAACATGGCATTAAAAAAACACTGATTACTGAAGCATGTTCATGTTACAATTATGCAAAAATCTCCTTTAATTCAGTGGGTTTCTCCTAGTAAAGTATTGCATCTGATTCAATCAACATCTTTTAATAACGGGCTGTTGACATAAGATAGATCTAACCTTGTCCCAAAACCAATGGGTTATTCTGCAAACTAGATTTGCAATGCTTGTGATCAAATGCAAGGTAATTATTGGTAAACTATTAAAATACCTGAATGCTGTCATGCAAGGGGTAAAAGCCTTGGATAGTATAGTGGTCTAAAGCACCCTGTTATTAACACAGCTGCCTGCAATTATTGCAGGTTCGAATCTCACCAAGGCTCAAGGTTGACTCAGCCTTCCATCCTTTCTAAGGTAGGTAAATTGAGGACCCAATTTGTGGGGGCAATAAGCTGACTTTGTATAAATATACAAAAAGTATGAAGGCTATTGCTTAGCGTATTGTAAGCCGCCCTGAGTCTCCGAAGAAGGGCGGCATATAAATCAAATTAAAAAAAAAAAGTGATCCAGTGACAGTGTACTAACATCTCCTGTGGCTTCAGGACAGGATCCAGTTTTAAGGAATCTCCCCAAAAGTGCATGTGTGGGGGAGATAAGTAAGAACTCTCTTCACATATCTCTTGTTATTTCTTATAGTCAATCAGGCCAGTTCAAGGTTTGTTGATAAGGGGAAAAAAGTGGAAGAGGATACTGTGCCTCGAGCTCCTAAAATAAAAGAAGGAATAAAAAACTCAAGTATAAAAAACACACACAAAAATTCAACGAGTGTATAATTTGATCAGCATACTGTAATCTATACATAAAAAAAGGAAATTGGAATCCAAGAACAAAAATACATTGGTCATAATAATTGTCTTTAGAAGAGCATATGACGGCCGTGGCCAAGGGGGCTTTCTATCAGGTTCGCCTGATACACCAGTTGCGTCCCTTTCTTGATCGGGACTCCTTACACACAGTCACTCAGGCTCTCGTCATTACTCGTCTGGACTATTGTAACGCTCTCTACATGGGGCTCCCCTTGGGGTGCACCTGGAGGCTCCAACTGGTGCAGAATGCGGCCGCGCGGGGGATTATGAGAGCGACGGGGTGCTCCCATGTGACTCCTCTCCTGTGCGAGCTGCATTGGCTCCCGGTGGACTTCTGGGTGCGCTTCAAGGTGTTGGTGATCACCTTTAAAGTGCTCCATGGCTTAGGGCCGGGGTAGTTATGGGACCAACTTCTGCCACCAATTGCCTCCCACCGGCCAGTTCACTCCCACAGAGAGGGCCTCATCAGGGTGCCGTCAGCCAGACAATGCTGGCTGGCAACTCCCAGGGGGAGACCCTTCTCTGTGGTGGCACCTACCCTCTGGAACGATCTACCCCCAGAGATACGAGTGATCCCAGACCTCTGGACTTTTCGTTGGGCCCTGAAAACACACCTTTTTCAGTTAGCTGGGCTGGCCTGATTTTATTTGGTTTTAAAATTCGACATTGATTTTAAATTGGAATATTTTAATCTATATGGGCCAAATTTTATATAATTTATTTTAATAATTAGTTTGAACTTTTTTGTATAATTGTTTTATTATGGCTGTTCACCGCCCTGAGTCCAAAAGGAGAAGGGTGGTATAAAAGTTTAATTAATTAATTAATTAATTAATTAATTAAATTGAATTGAATTGACCATGCAGCAGGTCATAGAAAAATAACACATCATACCAGTACCTGCCAGTAACCACTTGCTGTAGCACTCCCATCAAGCAGCATTCTTTTTTTTCTTTTAAAAAGTTTTTTGGATTTTTATTATTATAATGTACATCAACATCAATACATGAACAGTGC
Source organism: Ptyas mucosa (assembly GCA_012654045.1). Taxonomy (NCBI): domain Eukaryota; kingdom Metazoa; phylum Chordata; class Lepidosauria; order Squamata; family Colubridae; genus Ptyas; species Ptyas mucosa. Next base: position 7,218,581 of record WNWU01013629.1, on the reverse strand, counting down.
AGCATCTGGGTATCGTTCTTTTTGGGACAAATGTCAATAATAATGTTAATGGTATTTGTTATATTAATCAAATTTATGAAATCCTAGTATTAATATACAATTTTGTTTTAAAGTGGTTATTCAATATTTCAATGTTCCATTTTAATACCAATCACAATATTATTTGAGTTTACATAGTACTGCCCTCTTTCAACCTCTAATCTTTCTCTCTAGTTCCGTGATGGCGAACTTCTGGCATGCATGCCAGAAGTGGCATGCAGGGCCATCTCTGTGGGCACGCACGCTGTCGCCAGCTGCTCTTCCAGGTTCCAGCACGCACATGCGCGCCGGACAGCTGCTCTCTTGTGGGTTCTGGCGGTCTGGAGCTCCGGCACTCTGGTGCGTGCTCATGCACGAACACTCCAGTTTCAGCACTCAGTGTCAAAAAAGTGAGCCATCACTGCTCTAGTAATTGCTTTTCTACTATTGTATGAAAAATATATGTGCTAATATTTCCCCTATTTCTTATTTCTGCCTCTATTCTGACTTCTGGTCAGACCACCATAACTAATCCTAGTGTTAATACACTTGTTTATATTAAGACATAGTCCTTTATTATTTAATTATTCAATGATTCAATGCGTTATTCTAGTGCCAAACCATATTATTTAAACATACTTAATAATACCATCTTTCAACTGCTAATCTTTCCATCTAGCTATTACTTTATATGAGAGTGTGTATTCTTATTTCTCCCTCTATTCTAATTTTTAATCAGGCCATCATATTATAAAAAAGAAAGAAAGAAAAATCCTTTCTATCCATCATCTCTTGCCCACTTTAATACTTAAATTCTTATTCATTTTTTAGCTTGCTTTCCATATTCCTCTCTTGGATCCTTGTCTCTATCTACCTTTGTATCTTCACTGTTCAGTCTAAACATTTCTCCAATCTCTTTCCTCCTATGCTGCCAAGCCTCTAAAGCAGAGGTGGGTGTCACATACTGTAACAACTGGTTCGCCCAGAACTGAAAATGTGTGCGCGCGCTGTCTGGTGCTGTCTGAGCTTGGTGGTTTTTTTGTAAAAAATTTATTATCCAATTAGATAACATCATTCTAGAATGATGCTACAAGAGAGTGGTGTTTGCTTTTTGTTTTATATAATTGTAGACAACTGGCTTGCCTATCAGTGTTGGGGACAGGGGTCTTGGTGGTTCTGATTAGGCTGTTGTTTCTGTTTGATTGCTTGTCTAGTTCATGATTGGGGTATTGTTTTCTTCTGTTGATGCTAATTTGTGTTTGTGCCTGGCTTCCAAGAAATCTCTAATATTTGGACATAGTTTCGTCTAGGATACTCACAGTTTCCCAACTGAAATTATGGTGGAGGCTGTTTATGTTTGTGCATTAAGCATTAAGAGGCACGTATAGATAAAGAACATTTACATACCATTCAAAAGAGTCAATCAAAAAATTAAAAAGAAAACTAAAAGACTAAAACACATTCTCACGAGCAATAAATACCCAGAAATTAATAATAAGCAGAGATTAATAGCAAACCAACAATCAAGCAGTAAACAATACCCCAAACAATCAAGGAACTACCAACTCAGACAAACAGTTAGATAAACAACAGCCTAATTAAGGAATTATTAAGAGCACTCCCGCCTATATTGATAGGATAAGCCACTTGTATATTAACAAAGAGCAAATCACATTTCCCTGTAGTGCTGATTATGTTACCTACTTGGGTAATGAAATATCTGCAAGAAAACAATCAAACTCAGAGAACACGAATGACCTCACAGTTCAGTCATGAGCTACATACATTCTCTTTTATTTTATTATTTGTGGAGAAAGACTGGATTCAGCAAAATCACTGGACAGACCAGAGATGATAGCTTCATTGCAATCTGAAACAGGTTCTTACTTCCTCCAGACACTGAGGCTGGATGTGCACAATAGTGAAATTAGCTCATCCTTTTCACAAATGTCTAGATATTTTCTGTGGATAGTAGCGAAACTAGGCCATTAGAAATATTACAAAAGAGTTCGGCCATTTTCATTCTATGTCAAATGCTCTTTCATAAAGAGAAGGCTAAATTAATAATACAGAGACAAACAGTGAATGCTGCAACAATTATGAATGTGGGTCAATTGCCAAGTGCTTGAATTATGATCCCATGATATATAGAGATTAAATTGTTAAAATGTGAGGACCAGTTGTAAATAACTTTCTTCAGTGCTGTTATAACTTCAGATGGTCAGTAAACAAATCAAGTCATAAGTCAAGAACTACCTGTAGTAGTTTGCCTTGTCAGAACAAAATTATCTTCCTTTGAAATCAGAGGCAAGCTCTCTATCCATTCTTTCCAGTTTTCTTAAAGAGTAGAAGTGTGGTTAGATTATAAAGGCATATGATTGTGAGGACACAGTGTATGGATAAGTTATTTTATCGTCTTATGGATACTAAGGCAGTTCTTCCTTAAATCTATAAAGTCAAAAGATGGCTGGGAAGGGGGGGGGGATCCCGATCATCATCTGCATTGGGGAAGTTCCACAACCCAGGTTTGGAATTCTACAAGCAGCTGCAGAAGAGAAGACTTAAATGCTGGACAAAGAGGAAGGAAAAACATTAGTACTGCAGGTTTTTAGAGAAGAAATGGAAAAAGTTTTCAAATGTAAATGGATAGTGTTTGGCTGCAGACAAGGTCAGAAAAATACTATCTGCTGCCAAGATCTTTTTGATATTAAAAAGATAATTAAAATGGAGAACCTGCCTGTTCTGAATGAGATTCCTCATAAAGTATAAATGCATAGTCCTAGAGTCATCACTGTCACTAAGGCAGTCTAGGTCATCTCTGTGGTGAACAGTGCCTATCATCAGCTATTCCTTTTCTTGGATGGGGATTTTTAGCTACAAAGCTTCTTGCATCATAACCTCATTTTCAGACAACTATATATAGAAGTTATCTGGATTGGAATCTGCAGCGGTGAAAAAGGCAAAACTAGACTGCCTTGAGTGGGATCCCTGAACAAGTTTAACATCTGCAAAGATTAGCATCTTTTGAAGCAACTCCAGGGCTGCCAATCAGCTACTAGATTTAAGGTTTGCTTTTGGCATATAAAATTCTAAACAGTTTGGGAGAAAGACATTTAATAATTCTTTTGACATTAGAGACCAAGTTGTGATCATCTAATAATGGCTTTCTTTGTGTGTGATGATAACAGCAATAGCACTTAGATTTATATACCACTTCACAATGCTTTACAGTCCTCTCTAAGCAGTTTACAGAGTCAGCATCTTGCCCCCAACAGGAAATGATAATTCCTGGAAGCCTGGCACTCAGACATATCAGCTATTAACAGACAGAAAGATAAACAACATCTACATATTAGATTACAGACTAACAGAGTTAGAAGGGACCTTGTAGGTCATGTAATCCAACCCTCCACCCAAGCAGGAGACCCTACACCATTTCTGTCCAATCTCTTCTTGAAAGCTTCCAGTGATGAGCTCCTACAACATGTAAAGGCAAGCTGTTCCATCGGGTGATTGCTCTCACTGTCAGAAAATTTATCCTTATTTCCAGGTTGAATGTGTTCTTCTTCAGTTTCCATCCATTATTCCTTGTCTGGCCTTCAGGTGCCTTGGAAAATAGCTTGACCCCTCCTCTCTATGGCAGCCCCTCAAATATTGGAAGACTGCTATCATGTCACACCTGGTCCTTCTGTTCACTAGACTAGGCATGCTCAGTTCCTGCAACTGTTCATCGTACAGTGTGGTCTTACTAGGGCTTTATAGAGTGGTGATTGTATCCCTCTGTTAATGCAGTTTAGGATTGCATTGGCTTTCTTGGCTGCCGCTGCACATTGTTGGCTCATATTTAATTGGTTGTCCACTAAGACTCCAAGATTCCTCTCACAGTTAATGCTATTAAGCCTGGCTTCACCCAGTTTATATGTGTACTTTTGGTTTTTCTTGCCTAAATCTAAGACTTTACTTTTGTCTACATTGAATTTCATTTTGTTAGATAATCATTCAAAAGAGAAAATCAAAACGCCAACAACGAAACAAAAAGACCTAAACAATTCTTCATCAGCAATCAACACCAAGACAAGCAGAGATTAACAGCAAGATTAATACTAGACCAGTGGTCGGTTTCAAATTTTTTTTACTACTGGTTCTGTGGGTGTAGCTTGATGGGCGTGGCATGGCTTGGTGGGCGTGGCTTGGTGGACATGGCAGGAGAAGGATACTGTAAAATCTGCATTCCCACCCCACTCCAGGGGAAGGATACTGCAAAATCCCCATTTCCTCCCAATCAGCTGGGACTTGGAAGGCAGAGAATAGATGGGAACAGGGCCAGTCAGAATTTTTACTACCGGTTCTCCAAACTATTCAAAATTTCCACGACCAGTTCTCCAGAACTGGTCAGAACCTGCTGAAACCTACCTCTGTACTAGACTGACAACTAAGAAGTACATAATACCCTAATCAAGGAACTAGCAACTCAGAAAAACAAAGAACCACCAAGGCCATTCCCATCAACACTGACAGGGCAAGCTACTAGTATATTAAAAAGAGAGCATTTGTTTCTGTTATTTAACCAAAGATAAAATGAATCCCATGTTTCAAAATATTTCGTATCTTCCTTCTCTTTAATTTCAAGTGTTAATCTATATCTGCACATTCTAGTATTTTTTTTAACTATCTTTTCATCTGTGGGGATCTCCACATCTTTCCAATGTTGTGCAAATACAATTCTGGCCACTGTTAACACATGTAATATTTTTTTTGGGGGGGGGGAATTTGATTTATATGTCGCCCTTCTCCAGAGACTCAGGGCAGCTTACAATGCGTTAAGCAATAGCCTTCATACTTTTGTATATATTTATACAAAGTCATCTTATTGCCCCCACAATCTGGGTCCTCATTTTACCTACCTTTGAAAGGATGGAAGGCTGAGTCAACCTTGAGCCTGGTGAGATTTTGAACTTGCAGTAATTGCAGGCAGCTGATGTTAATAACAGTACTTTAGTCTGCTGCGCCACCATACATAGTTGGTGGCAAATATATAGTTCCTTTATTATATTTTTCTTATATGTTACCCAACAGAAATATTTCTGGTTTTAAATTTACATGTTCCTTTGTCATTTTTTCTATCCAAGTATGTATTTTTGTCCAATATGGTTTTGCTTTTGGGCACGTCCACCAAATGTGGTAGTACGAGCCCAGAGTTTGATTACACTTCCAATATTTAGCTGACATATCTTTATACATCTTGACTAATCTTGCTGGTGGAAAGTGCCATCAATAAAACATTTTATATAAATTTTCTTTGTATGCAGTAGACATTGTTAATTTATAATTTTGATCCCACAACTTTTGCCATTTATCCAATTCTATAGAATAGTCAATTTTTTTAGCCCAGAAATTAGAATATTTAAAATTATAAGCAAAGGATTAATTTTACCGTGAGGGTTTATTATGATATATTTATTATCAATATGATTTAGTATTAACAATTAAGTATTAATATTATGTGGAGAAAATACTATTATTATATTATCACAACCAATGAAGATGATGATTATTATTATACTGATGATACTCAGCTGTACATTTCCACCCCAGACCACCCCAATGATGCCCTCGAAGTGATGTCCCAGTGTCTGGAGGCCGTGCGGGTCTGGATGGGGAGGAACAGGCTTTGACTCAACCCTTCCAAGACCGAGTGGCTGTGGATACTGGCGTCCCGATATAGCCAGCTGGTGCCATCGCTGGCTATTGGGGGCGAGTTATTGGCCCCTACAGAGGGGGCTCGCAACTTGGGCGTCCTCCTGGACACACGGCTGTCTTTAGAAGAGCACATGACGGCCGTGGCCAGGAGGGCTTTTTATCAGGTTTGCCTGATACGCCAGTTGCGCCCCTTTCTGGATCGGGACTCCTTATGCACGGTCACTCATGCCCTCGTTACATCTCGCCTGGACTACTGCAACGCTCTCTACATGGGGCTCCCCTTGAGGAGCACCCGGAGGCTCCAACTGGTTCAGAGTGCGGCCGCGCGGGTGATTATGGGAGCGACGGGGCGCTCCCATGTAACGCCTCTCCTGCGCAAGCTGCATTGGCTCCCATTGGTCTTCCGGGTGTGCTTTAAGGTATTGGTTCTCACCTTTATGGCTTAGGGCCAGAGTACTTACGAGACCGCCTGCTGCTACCGATAACCTCCCACCGGCCAATACGCTCTCACAGAGAGGGCCTCCTCAGGGTGCCGTCAGTCAAGCAATATCGGCTGGCGGCCCCCAGGGAGAGAGCCTTCTCTGTGGGGACACCCGCCCTATGGAATGAGCTACCTCCTGGAATAAGACTGATCCCGGACCTCCAGACCTTCCGCAAAGCCTTGAAGACTTACTTATTCCAGCAAGCCGGCCTAGCTTAAATGGTTTTAAATTGGGATTTTGAATTTTATAGACTTGGGGTTTTAAATTGGGAGGCCGATCGATTTAATATCTTTTAATTTATCTTAATTTTTGTATTGTATGTATTTTAATTCTGGCTGTCCACCGCCCTGAGTCCCTTTTGGGAGAAGGGCGGGATACAAATTAAATTATTATTATTATTATTATTATTATTATTATTATTACTACTACTACTATTGATCAAACTAACTGTAACCAGACAACACACTGTTTATAAAGACATTGGGGGGGAGGGGCAAAAAAAAGAGAGCATTTGCATTCTTTCTGCCACTGATTGTGCTACCTACTAATGAAACAACTGTGTGAAAATCACCAAGCTCAGAGAGCATCAAGGCCCTCACATTTCAATGCCAAGCTACAAATATTGTTTTTTATTGATATTTCTATTTTTCTTCAAATTCCTTTCTATTTTTCTTCAAATTCTTCTGATGTCTGTGATTGTATCTCTTAGATATCTATGAAACTTTTATAATGCTTTTCACTTTTTTCCTCTTCCCTTCATTACTCTAAATGAATAATTTTATTCAATTTCAATTCACATTTTAATTACAAATGAAGGCAAATATACGTATCCCAGGATCTTGCATATTTTAATTATGGAATGTGAATTACTCTGAGATTTGTAATAGGAAGAGAGAGAAATAATACAATGCTTCAATCATAGTTAGAATATGAGTTGCTAATAAATGTTCCTCAGCAGTGTTCTTAACCAGACCAAATGGCGGTTTTGTGTTGAAAATATCTTCTACATCAAGACAACACATTTTCCCCCTGCTTATTTTAATGTAATGGAACACATCGCACACAATGTTTAGATCAGGCTGGAACTCAAGAAATAGGAAAATACAAATACCCTGGGAATTAGTGACACATGAGCATAGCCTAGTTAAGGGAAGCATGCACAAATTATATGTATAATCCAAAGAGCCAGCATGTGGCTCAGTTATAAAATAAGATCTTTTTAAATCCCCACAACTTCTCTCTTTTTGAAACATGGTGTAGCTAAATAATTCAATTTATTTACCATCTTCTTTCTGCACAGTAGGCTACCCTCCTTATCCTCATACTGTGGATTGAAGAAACTGCTTTTCAAGCACAGTAGCTTCCCCAAAGCAGCTTGCCATATGGTGCAGATGATGGACATTTTAAAATAAGAGCAATATACATACATATATATATATATATATATATATATATATATATATATATATATATATAGGATTTTATGCCAGTTTAGGACCACAATAGAATTTTTTTTAAAAATCCTTCTTCAGGTATTATAATGCATGACAGAAGAAAAGCACTATGTTTTTTCTAAGTTTACTCTTGGACCCGCACATGTAATTCTATGTGTGAATGAATATCATTTCTATTAAGGCACTTTACTCTGGGAAACAGGGAACAAAAGAAAAATGAATCATTGAGCCAAAATGGCCATGTCTATAATACTGCATGAGAATCATTTCTTGGGTGGAGGGCCAACAGGAAAAACAGTCCTAAAACTCCAGCTGTAGCTTTGACAAATCTTCACGTTCTAATAGGTAACTCTGTTTTCTGCAGGTGTTCAATTGCTTCTTGAACAGGCTGGTTGCCGTATGCCCCTTCCCCACCCCAGTTTTACTAAATCCACTAAAAGTCTTTGCTGGGATAACACAATTTACAGAGCTTAGTGGAATAGTGAACCAAAAGGTTTTCTTTTCTTTTCTTTTTCTTTTCTTTTTGTGAAGAAAAGAGAGAGGGGTTGTAAGCTCAGCAGCTGGCAAGTTGGGAGCAAAAGGACTGAGCACTGATTTGCTGGCATTCTCAGAGCTCAGCTCTTAATTAGTAATTAGCACTTTGGATTTGAAGGGAAAGATGTGATTCAGAGCACATGGGGACACACACATAGTGCCCACTGGCAACTCCTTACATTTGAGAGGTCTTTTCCCAAGATTTCATAGCAGCTATAGGAGACAGCTGCACGAGCCCAGGACATTGCAGACTGGTGCTAAAGGAGAATTCTAAAGGAGATTTTTCTTTTCAAATCTGTGGCTATGCTAAAGCTCTTTAGGGTCCAAGAATCATGAGGGCCAAGCAGAAGAAATCACAAGCTGGATGTAAAACATGTTGAGAATCATTTGCAATTGGCTGCAGCTGGCAGAGCTCAAGAATAACAAGTGCTCCATTTGTTACAAAAGTATTTTTCTAGAGCTTCAAGTATTTTACATAAATTCTTTAAGAACTACTTATAAAAAGCTGTAAGCCAGAAGCTCTCTGCCTTCCAGGCCACCATGTTATACCTGCACATCATCTGCTGTGATCAGTTAATTCAGAAATTTATTCTCCTTCACTTGTAAGATTGCTCACATTCCTTGCTATGCTCCAGGGCAATTTCTTTCTCAGTGTGTAAAATGAGAGAATGTGATGGGTAAGAAAGAACGGGTGATGGATTAAATGTGAATGACACAGAACTGTGGGAAAGAGGAAGATAAAGGACATGGGAGGGAGGAAGAGAAGAGGAAAAGAAGCACTAGTAGCACAGAGAAGTTTGCTTTCGGAACATCTCATTGGACTGAAAAATATCTGCTCTAGAACATTTCATGGAGGAAGCTATACTGCAAGTTGAGCGGGAATCAAATGTCTTCAGTTCTTGGTGTATGCACCAAATTAATGTCACAATAATTCTTTCCATCTTAACTTTGCTCCTTCCTCTACCATACTTCACCTTGTTAAGATGGCTGAGAATTCACTTTAATAATTAGTCCTGTTTAGGAAAGTATTTGTAAAATATTGTGTTTTTTCCATGAACTTTTTTTGCAGTCTGATTTGTTTAAAGAATTTAAAACATGACAAATTCTTTTCAATAAACCTGTAATTATACTGAAACGAAAAAGGGCAGCCACATTTTTTTGTTAATCACTTCTCAAAAGATGCTAATGAATGTTTTGTGATTTTTTTGGCCACGATTTCTGCAAAAGACACAATTCATCTTTTGAATAAAATAAATGTTGCTCAGGCTTGGTTTTTTTTGTGTGTGTCCTCCTGTCTCCGAACCACTTCAGCTACAAATAAGCTAATATCCAAAAATGTTGACTAAAGGCTACAAACAAGTCATCAGACTCATAATTAGAACACTTAATTCGAACACTTAATTGTAAAACTGGAATAGGTGGTCTTATTTTGAGAGGAATATGTAAGAAGAAACATAGCTCCTAATTTTGTGCTTTAATTCTTTACATAAAATTTTAAGAAGCTATATGTTTTCATCCCACTTATTGAATTCCAAAGTAATATAGATGCAAGGACAGTTCTTAATTCAAAAAGTTGTTATTTACTTTTTTAATGGCATTTACAGTACATGGGGGATTAGGGTATGTGAATGAAAAACAAAGAAAACTGAATAGTGAAAACTTTTATTTAAAATTTTCCCCCAGCTTTGAATGAAATGCTGGGAAATAAAAATCAGCAGCAAAACCATTACAAGTGTGGGTTTATTGTAATACGACTATCTACTTTGTAGCAATTGTATCATGCAATCTCCTGAATGTTTGTATTCCACAATAAACAGCGAGACCTAAAGAATGTAGTCCACAAATCACAACTAATACTAAAGTCAACATTCCAATGTCCTAAATCCTGGGAAGGAAGCATGGGACAAAAACTCTATCTAGGCTGCTTTCTGAGGTTAAAGCTAAAGGGATGTAACACTTAAGTGCAAAGTTTACTTTTTTTTTTAACAAAATCAAAAGCATTCTTATGAGATGGCAAAATGAAGTGGAAGAATAACACTTCATTTTGCATTTGAAGAGTAACAAGTGGCACTATTTCCTGACACTTTTTTGGCCCCATTTCTATCAAATCCATGCTCTTAACTAGTTTCCTTCACTCCCTTTCCCAAATACAAAATCAATTCAGGGCCACTTTCAATAATTTATTTATTGATCAATTCAGTAAAACTTACTGAATCATAAAGAGCCAATAGAACATTCATTCATGTGTTATGAAAAGCTTGGTTAATGAGAAGAAACAAGGAAGTTCATTTGTACTCTATGAAATGATCCATTTCTCACTTGGCCAATCTGGAATCTTTTCATTTCACAACAGGCTTCATAGGGATCCAAGGGATAAATTCCTTACAACAGAATTCCCCAACCTTTCTGGCTTTGCGAACAGGCAGGAGTGGGGGTGGGGATGGTAGTCATGTAAATGGAGTGCATTCACACATTTTTATTTTATTTTATTTTATTTTATTTTATTTTATTTTATTATTTTATTTTAT
>WNWU01013629.1:7164062-7207855 GCA_012654045.1 Ptyas mucosa | reverse complement strand
TTTTATTTTATTTTATTTTATTATTTTATTTTATTTTATTTTATTTTTTATTTTATTTTATTTTATTTTTTTTCAGTATGTATTTTATGACAGATACCAGTGTAAATGTAATTATAAATACATGAAAAGGATACGAATAAAAGAAATCATTAGGACAGGGATTGTAGGCATGGTGGTGCACTTATTGATGCCCCTTACAGATCTCTTAGGAATCGGGTGAGGTCTACAGTAGATAGTCTAAGGTTTTGAGGATTTGGGGAAGAAACCACAGTCAGGTAGTGCATTCCAGGCACTGACAACTCTGTTACTGAAGTCATATTTTCTGCTCTCTAGTTTGGATCAGTTTACCATGAGTTTGTATCTATTGTGTGTTCTTGTTTTCTTTTGGCTGAAGCTGAAATATTCATTGGCTGGTAGGACATTGTAGCAGATGATTTTATGTACTATGCTTAGGTCAGACCGAAGACGGTGAAGTTCTAAATTATTGAAGTCCAAAATTTCAAATCTGATGGCATAAGGTATTTTGTTGTGAGCAGAGGAGTGGAGGACTCTTCTTGTGAAATATCTCTGGACTCTTTTGATTGTATTAATGTCTGATATGCAGTCCGGGTTCCAAACAGATGAGTTATATTCAAGAATTGGTCCGGCAAAGGTTTTATATGCCCTAGTTTGCAATTCAATATTACCGGAGAAGAAACTATGCAAGATTAGGTTAACAACTCTTAATCCTTTTTTAGCAATGCTGTTACAGTGAGGTCTGGCACTTAGATCATTTGAGATGAGTACTCCAAGGTCTTTGACAGAGTGAGAGTCATCTGTTAGGTTGTATCCATCCAGCTTGTATTTTGTGTTCTGATTTTTTTTGCCAATGTGTAAGACAGAGCATTTGTTGGTTGAGATTTGGAGTTGCCAATTGTTTGACCATTCTGACACATAGTCAAGGTCTTTTTGTAGAGTAGCAGCATTGTCAGTGGTGTTGAATAGTTTTACATCATCCTCAAAGAGAATTCATATAAGCATATGAATATTATAAGCAGTTGCTTATAATATGATGGCAAAGGTCATTTATATAAAGTATAAAGAGTGTGGGTCCTAAAACGCTGCCTTGGGGGACACTGCTGTTAACAGGTGCAGGATTAGATAAGGCATTCCCTATTTTGACTACTTGCTGCCTGTTTGATAGAAATGCAGCTATCCACTTATGCAGGAATCCGGAAATGCCATAAGATTTTAGTTTTAGAAGTAGCTTGTGGTGTACCACTGAATCAAAGGCTTTACAGAGTCTATATAAATTGCATCTATTGATTTACCCTAGTTGTTTTTGCAGCGTAATAGTTACAGATTGCAGGATAATCTTTTTCTAAAGCCAAATTGCTTGTTAGAGGGTAGGTTGTTAGTCTCTAAGTAGAGGGTAATGGATTGGTTTATGATTGATTCCATGACTTTGTAGGTGATACAAGATAATGAGATTGGTCTGTAATTATAAACTAGGCTGGGCTTACCCTTTTTGAAGATAGGGATGACTGTGGCTAGTGACCATAAATTAGGTAAAGAACTGGTTCTGAAAGATATTTTGTAGATTATGCTAAATGGTTATGCTATGGTGGTTGAGAGCTTCTTCAGGAAATAGGCACACAATCCATCAGGGCCAATCGATAGAGATGGTTTTAGGTTGCACAGTGCAGGGGTGAAATGTAAAATTTGTTACTACTGGTTCTCTGGGCATGGCTTGGTGGTGGTGGGCGTAATGTGACTGGGTGGGCATGGCCAACTTTTTTAAAAAAAACTTTTCAAAGCATTTTTTCTAATGCTTTGAAAAGCCTCTGCTAATCAGGCAACTCAGCTGGGATGGTCAGAGAAGCTTTTTAAAAAACACCTCTCTGACAATCCCAGCTGAGTTGCCTGATTGGCAGAGAGGTATTTTTTAAAAAAATCTCTCTGCCATCAGGCAACTCAGCTGGGATCATCAGAGACTTTTCAAAACATTTTTTACCACCTCTTCGGCCAACAGGTTGCAGAAAAAAATGCTTTGAAAAGCCTCAGATGATCCCAGCTGAGCCGCGCGATCATCAGAGGCTTTTTTAAAAAATTTTTTAAAGGATTTTTTAGTCTGAAGAGGTTGTAAAAAAAATGCTTTTAAAAGTTAAAAAAAAAAGCCTCTGATGATCGTGTGGCTCAACTGGGCATGGGGGGAGGCACATGGATTTTTGCTACCGGTTCTCCGAACCACCCGCCACCATCGCTACCGGATCGGGTGATCCAGTCTGAACCGGGAGCATTTCACCCGTGGCATAATGCCTTTTCAATGGTATCTTCTGTGAAATCAACATGTAGTAGATCGTTGTGAGTAGTTGTACAATTGGGAAACAAAAGACAGGAGCCATTGCTGTTTACAAAGACTGAACTGAAGAATGTGTTGAAGAGGTTGGCCTTAACGGTTTCATCATTACAGTCTTTCCCATTTGATCCTTTTAGTGGTGGGATGGATCTTGAGTCTTTAAGTTTGTTATTTACGAAATTGTAGAAAGCCCGGGTCAATTTAGTTTGTATTAGGTTTTCCTCGTTTGCTGTGATAACTGATGTATTCTGCCTTTATCTGTTGGCATAAGGTTTTGTAGCGACTTTTGAAGTTAGCTACATAGCCAGTTTTGTTTTTGCACCAGTTTTTTTTTTTTTTTTTTGGTCTGACGCTTCTTTATTGTTATGGGTAATTTGTTTTTCCTGGTTTTGGGGGTTATTAGTGGTATGTATAGTTTGATGATTCTTTTGACTTCTTGCAAAAAAAATGTTATAATGGTCTTCGGCAGTGATGCAGCCAGTGAATAGAGTTTGCCAATCAAGAGATGAAAGATCATCAGTTATGAGATCATAGTTGGCTTTTCTAAAGTTATACTTTGGGATTCTGTCATTATGATTGTCTATGTGAGGACGTAGGTTGAGATAAAAGTCTACCATGCTATGGTCACTGTTGGAAAAGGGTCCTTTTATTTGTAGACCATAAATTGAATTTAAACTGTTGCAGAAGATGAGATCAAGGCAGTTACTGAGTCTAGTGTTATTAGTTACTAGTTGATCTAGTCCCAGATTAGTTACAGCATTACACAGGGTTGCGTTTATGGGTTCAGTTGTATATTCATTTAGGGTCCAATTAATAAGAGGTAGATTTAGATCACTGAGAAAGATAAGAGGGTGTGGGCAGGAGGCTGCCCATCTTAGTAGTGATGCTAGTTTGTTCGTATGTACAAGTTCATAATCAGGGGCTCTATAACAGAGTATTAAGCAAATTGTGGTGTTTTTTGAGGAAGTTAGGGGTGTGCATGCCTAGTGTTGGTTGTTGGAGTGGTGGTTATTGGGGTGCGGACCGTTGTTCTTACTTTTAATACAGTCGGCAGGGTAATCAATGTATAAGTCCATTTCTCCCCGGTTTTGGCGTATTTTGAGTTCAGCACGTAGTTCACAGGAGCGGATTCTTTGTAGTATAGATAAGTCTGGCCTTGAGCAAAGTTTGTTGTAGTTTGAGTTGCTTCTTGCAATTGAGTTGACGGTATGAATGAATTTCCTTTTGCTGGTCTCACTTTTGTAAATTACTCTGCAGAAATGTGGGGCCACTGAGCCATCATCGTATTTAAACTCGGTCTCGGGAAACATCAATGATTTCCTCTGGGGAGAAATCACATGCTGCCTGCTGCTTCTGCAATTGGGTGTGCGCACGTGTGCTCACTCGCCCATCACTTCTGCACCCCAGTTTCGAATGGTTCAAGGACTAGTAGTGGGCCATAGTCTGGAGGTTGGGACCCCTGTCTTACAGGCTTCCCTATTCGCTCATTACAAAGCAATGGGTGGTGATGCGAGAAGCAAGAAACATTTTGGAGCAACTTTTAGCATACATTACTCAATTTCAGCCAAAACACATTGCATGATCCTACCCATCAGTTGACAGTGCTAATTCACCATTATTTTAACTTTAGAGCACTTTTGCAGAACAAAATCTTTCGGGCAGCAAAAATACATAACTAGAACTTTATATTCCCCACTAGTTTCTCAACCAAACAATCTAAGGCCATATTTAATCTGACCCTGTAGATTGTTTTGGATCTTGATATTTTTCAGGAATCTTGCTGAACATTTGCATTTACCATAAGTGAACACTTTCAAACCTCAAGCTCTAGAATTTCACACTGAGGTTGAGCAATTACTGGGAAATCCCTGAGAAAAACTATATAAATTTGTTTGGTCTAACAAAGGTATCTGTTCTAGTATAATTTTAACTGATATTTCAGTATAGCTCATTACAAAAAGCAAATGTACAATTTAGGTGGTGCTTTGCTTTGATATCTGGTATAATGAAGTTAGCTGTAAACAAATTAATAGTTTGACTAATTGTGCTAATGCACAATTTCTCTGTAGTGTAAGATATACTTTTGTTTGCATGAAAAATCTCAATCTCTAACATGTCAATGGCAAAGATAGAGGGTCAGTTTAGTATAAGGGTTAAGGTACTGGAGCAGGAGATAAAAAACCTGAGTTGATTTTGGGTCAGTAATTCTCTTTCAGCCCTAGGAAGAGGACAATGACAAACCACTTATAAAAATACTGCCTAGAGAATTGCAGGAACTTGTTAATGTAGCTTCCAGGAATTATATATGAATTCAGGGCAAAATAAATATACTGCTACAAGAAACAACAATGGCATGTAGTATTGATGGAGGATTCATATATATCTGAGAAAAATCCCAGTGTTACGGCTTTTCTACTAACAGGTAGCTCATTAGCTCAATTTCACAATTATAAAACAGCATGTCAAAATAATGAGAAACGTTCTCTGTATTTATGTGTTATGTATAAAACCAACATTCAAAAGACCTGCATCAGTCTATCAGCATGATCATCTGTTAGGAAAAGTTTAAGACATTTTGCTTAATTTTCTAAAGTTTGCATGTATTGGGATATCTTGGTCACAACATAAGCAACAGCATAAAGACCTGGATTCTCAGAATGTGGAGCACTTGCTGTTTGAGCAGGAAGAATGGTAAAGCAGGATCAGAGAACTGCAAGAAGCTTGCCAATCCTGAACCAACAGGGATTCTAATAAGGGCAGACAGGCTGTTCAGAGGTCAGCATTGTGGAGCCATAAGCTTACAGCAGAAGATAATACATTTCTTGCTTGGTGCACATTCTCACTTTTTCCTCCCTCTAGTAACTGATTCTATAAAGAATAACCAGGGCTATTCAGTCTGCCTGCAAGACTAATATCCAATTACTTTCAGAATTAACTGCGTAAATCAACATCTTTCTGTAAATTTGTTTACATAATAATCTTGAACTTGTGCAGCAAGCAGGGTTGGTACAGACATTATGAAATTCATGTTAAACAATAACAAAATATATAGTTGGTATTTTCAAAAATCTAAGAATCTCAAAATTCAAGAAAAAAACTCTGACTCATGGAAGAATGCAAGCGTAAGGTTCAATAATAAACATACTTTCAATTCTACATTAAAAATTGCCTACAAAATTATCACATATATTTAAACACCAAAAGTAATCAGGAAAAGTGACTCAAACTTAAAACTTATTGATTCTTTTGGAATGAAGTATGTTAGGGCATGAGATTCATTGATTATAGTGATATTTAAGCATACCCACATGCACAGTGAATAAAATCTAATTAATTTGGCCTGTCTGTAGTCATTCAGTGTTGATTGGCTTCATCTATGAAAACAGGTACATATAAGCAAGGATATCTATTGGGTAGATGAGATAATTTTTAAAAAATCAAGTTGATTATCTTGACTGCACAATTGAAATCCCTCCCTCTGTACATGTGTTACATATATTATGTGCACATAATAGGGACAGGACTGTATTACACAGTCCCGGCCACTTTTTTGACATACACCCTGAATGCCTTGTATATTTGAGGCTTTCTTTTCAGAGTAGTGGCTATGAAAGTCATTATATAGAAAAACATTTGTGCTTTTGCAGCAGTGCAGTTCTTCTCAAAGGGCAATACTATAATTAATAAAACAAAACATGTACTTTCTGCCTCTTTTCTTCTTTATTAAATTCAAAGAAATTTACATCTAAAGAAAAAGAAATAAGAAGATGTCAAATGATATTTGTTTAAATTATTAGAGGGGAACACGTGAAACACATCAGTATAGAGCAGTGGTCACCAATTGGTGGTCTGTGGATCACTGGTGGTCCTCGAGAAAATTTTGGTGGTCCACAGAAAAATTATTTGCATTTTTTATATTGCACTAAATCAGGGGTCCTCAAACTATGGCCATTGGGACGGATACATGCAATGAACGCTTGTGTTGCTGCAAAGAGTCTCCCCCTTCAGGGTCTTTTTGTGTGGATTGGAGGGGGGCAGAAATTCCAACTTGAGGTCTACTTCAGCCTCCTGGTATGGGACTTCGGATGAAGGCTGGAGGGAAACACTGCTGGTAGTGAAGAGCCAGAAGGCCTCATTCCAGTGGGACTGCATCATGGCCTGGAACTGGCTGACCATATCAGCCTGCTGAGCCTGCAGGTGCCAGTACCTGGCCTTGCACTCCTGCAGGTCTTCCCTCTGCTTGGAAAGCCTATGCTCGTAGTGAGGTACTTCTGCTGAGCCTCCTTCTCGGTCAGATGCAATTTGAACTGAGCCAGCTGTTTTGCCAACTCTTTCTCATGGTGGCTGCTTAGCTCCAACAATTGCTTCCTGTTGGGGCCCTAAGGAATCTGGGTGGGGAGAGGAGGAGTGAGTAGAGGCCGGCAAAGCATCCCCCAACACTAGTGACATTGAGTTGGCCATGCCCACCCAGTCACATGCCCACCTAGCCACACCCATCCAGCCGGTCATTAGCCAGGTCATAATAGTGGTCCGCGGGATTTAAAGATATGAATTTAGTGGTCCCTGAGATCTGAAAGGTTAGTGACCTCTGGTATAGAGTGAATAGGAACAGTTTTGTCTACTGGCAACATTAGTCATTTTCACACAACATTCACTCAACATTGTTTTCACTTAAATAAGAGCAACTTATTCATCTGAATAATCTGCAAAAACACAAGTCTTACAAATAGAAGTCAATTTGTAGTCTTTCAGATGAAAATTTTGTCCTGGCATTTTAGCCACAGAGAGTTCTGTGTTGATCCCATGACATTCTAACATAGAACTGTTATTTCAACACACGTTAATTAACCCTTTTAAGGTCACACAATGGCTCAGTGGTTAAGACACTGAGCTTGTCAGCTGGAAAGCTGACAGGCCAGGTTCGAGACCTGAGCAGTGCACGATGGAATAAGTTCCCGTTACTCGCCCCAACTCCTGCCAACTTTACAATTCTAAAGCATGCAAATATGAATATATAAATAAGTACTGCTTCAGTGGGAACGTTACTACGTGCCTCCTGGCCAATGATGATAAAAATATATCTCAGATAATGCAGGCTCCCTCAGCTGAGAATTGAAGATGAACTTCATCCCTTGAATTGGTCATGACTGGACAGGGAAACCTTTAACTAACACTGAATTCTTCAATCCAGTAAGATCATTATAAATTAATGAGTGATTTTTAAAAAAAGAAATGGCTAAGGTCTGTTGCCTTATGCTTCAGCAGCTACACATTGTTACTATCCCCTCTTGCCAATTTTGTGTTCCACACTGGCACATTAAACATTCTGAAACTGAGAGGGCTAACTGTTTTTATGATATTGCTAACTTATATTATTAATATACATTCAAATCAGATTTCAGCTAAGATTCTGTTCTTTACTGACTTGCACTGATCTTCAAAATTATCTGTGCTTCTGCTTACAAATATGAGAGATGGTGGATAAATAGAAGGATGAAAAACAACAACAGCAAATTGAAATAAATTGCAGAATGCTTAAATAAAGCAAAATGATCCATATTTGGTTATCACATTGGCTATGTTTGTAATGGTATATGAGAAGAGGGAAAAGACATACTGCCTAGGGAATGATCAAATAAAAGATCTGCATAATATGTAGGATAAAAGACTCAGAAGGGAACCCCCCCCCTAATTTTTCAGGCTAAACAGTGAGAGATTTGTACTTTCAGATTTGCAAGTTTCTGTTAAAGTAGACGTAGCTCATCTGGTCTGTTTCTTCTCTGGTATACCTGGGAACAATGACAGGTTTAGTCCCAAATTCCCAGTTCGAATTTCTTCTTCTTTATAAGCATGTGTTTTTGACTGCTTTCTCTCCAGGTTTCCTAGTCCTGACTGTCAATAGGAAATCCCAGGGGTGTCAAACCACAGAGTCCTTCCTTGGGACTTGCCAAGCTGCCTACATTTTAAAATCTTAAGAAAATCTTTAAAACAAGGATTCCTTATTTTTTCTTTAAAAATAAAAATGAAGGGGAATCACAACTCAGTGTTTTGCCTATAAGTTAGCCTGCTTGCTTAGGGTTAAAAATTAAAGACTCAGAAAAGTAGGATGAAGATCAAACTGTGTAGGAGTGGATGTTTTTACTAAGCAGTATCTTTCACAGCATTGTTTCTTAACTATGCTCAAAATGTTATTCTTAAAATTTCAAAAATGCAAACCATCACCCAAAAACTGGACCTCTGCTCTGTCCTATTGTTTTAAAACATATCCTTCCACAATCAATTGTTGTTGGACTAAATCAATTATATTAAAAAATGAATATGTCTTCACTCCCTGTGTGTGAGCAGCCCTTCCATATAAAATAATCTCTTTCTCGTATTTAGCCTTTGTTCTTCTCAATTTGTAAGAACTCTTTTTTCAACATCAATGATCATTACCGTAAAAACAATCCTTTATATGCAATGCCCAGTAGACCCAGTGCAATATTCTTCCCATCACACTTAGGTTCAGGGAGATCTAAGAGAATGCTCTTAAAAATGACCACTTTTAAGGCAGTCCTATGCTTTTATAGATTTACTTGCCACTTCTGTCTCCTTTTAGAAAAAGCCTACCCACCTTTTAAAATAGAATTGGCTTGCTTGTTTCATTGATTGCAATTTCAGATTGTGAAATTTCAAACAAAATTGCAGGTGTTTATCAAGCAGCTTATGTTTTGGTTTCAGTATCCCAAGAATAGAGGCAGGCTACCCAAAAAGTCTTAAAAAATGATTTATAAACTTCAGCTTTGCAAGATATATCCCTCCTCAAGCATTTTCCTTGGCTTTCCCATCACTCTTACTTCTGGTTTCTAATGTTTTCTTTTCCTTGTCAAACAGCGTTGCACTAGCTTTGCATTAAGGATTCAATTATTTGGATCAGATGCTAAAAATAACTGGCTCTGATACAGCATAATCTAACTGAACTGATAAAATACAAGCAGGAGCGCCTAAAGAAATATTTAGAATTTGCTGCTATGGTTACTTTCTGAAAAGAGGCTGATGCTCCTCCCAGCTTCCAAAACCTTAAAAAAAATGTCCAGTGCTTTAATCAATACTGGGATTCACTTTGGAACTATTTCAGGGATAAAGAAACCCCCTACCCCCACCCCAATAGCAAAACACTTTTATAGTGAAGAAGCAATACTTGAAACTGTAAGTACCAAATCTGGGTCATAGCACAATGTCTGAGTTGTCTTATATGGTCATGATCTTCCATAAATGTTGATCAAATGTTGACCAAATGTGCAGCTCTGTTCAGATTTTTACTTCTAATGGGATAAAGATAAATGAGAGTAATCATAAGTTTGAAAACCTCTATTGATTTTTCCTTCTACCAATTATTTTTTTAAAAAAGCCCTATCAAATAAATAAAAGAGAATAAATATGTTTAACATTTATTCAAGAAATGTACTCTTCTATTAATCATAAGTTGGCGACAGAATGATAGCTTCCTCAAAATTTAATCATTATTTGAATTCATTCAATGAACCTGTTGTAGACTTTCTGAAAATGTGATTACATGAAATGACTACTAAAATGTGTTTCATGAGTATCTGCTGTTGGGTATTACATTCTTAAGTATACTATAAAATAAATTATACTGATATTTAATAGTTAATGTTCCATCCCATCTGTCAAAACTAACAGTGTTATCTCTGCCTTTAAGTGTAATTTCATTGTATTACAGTCTGGTATCAGATACAGAAAATACATCAGAATATATTTAAAAGTATACTCCAATAATTTCACAGGGATTATTTGCACAAATTGTGGGATTACAGTGTGACTTGAATAGTTGTACAGAGTTTATGTCTCACATTTCTTGAGTGTGCAATTTCATACATAGTTTTGATCTTCCTAGCCTTCCTTAACGGCAAAGTAAAAAGGAAGGAAGAAGGACAAAATACATATCTTAAATATTACTTTATCATTAAAAAAAGTATTTGATACATTTGACAAACTCCTTAAGGCAGACCTGGGCATTTTACAGTCCCTGGACCATATCCAGTTTTTCAGATATCACTGTCCTGTCTGCATGAGGTCAATCAGAAATTAGAAATTAAATATAAATAATAGTATGCCATGCACACAATATAAATGCATTGCTTTTATTTTGAAGGGGAGTGCTACATACACACACAGACATGCATGTGTTCCTATGCACCTTCACCGTAATGTGTCAGTCCTATTGGTTCAGCCCTCCACAACAATCCCAGTATCTCACGAGGTCCTTTGAAAAATTAATTGTCCACTCCTGCCTTAAGGTTATCTCTTTATTTAACTTTTCCCTTGTCCAATTTCAGTACAGATAATAAGTTAGAAGGAATCTCAGAAACTCCAAAGAAAATAAAATGTGATTTCATTCATTTTTCCACCTCTTTATTCCTTATGTGCATTGGTGTTCCAGCATTTGAACCTTTTTTGACAGTAGTCCCCCCCCCCCATTTTGTGTCCGCATTGTATTTCTTCCTTATCATTTATTAATTAGTGCACATGGTATAGCACACCCTATCAAAAGCTTTATTTTTCTTAACAGCAAGCTTAATATTCTTAACTGCACAAACATTTTTAAATAAACATTAACAACTCTTATTAGTTTTGGATTCTAGGACATAAATGTTCTGTATCAATTAGCTCTCTGTCCCCATTATTCAGTTTAAATGATTCTCCAGAAAACCCTGAATTTAATACTAAGTAGCTCAGTCCCTTTCCTTGATAGATGCAAACCATCTCATTTATACAGCTTTTCATTAGACCAACTGCAAACATCATGACTAACATAAAATTGAACTCCACCATATGGTGGCTTTTTCCTTTTTGCTCCTTATACGCAGGTAAAAACCTCTGAAAAAGTAAGACTACAGCCTATCCTGTGAAATTCTTGCCTTTCTCTGCAGAAATCCTTCTGAGAAATCCTTCTAGAGGGGCATGGTAGCTCAGTGGCTAAGACGCTGAGCTTGTCGATCAGTAGGTTGGCAGTTCAGTGGTTCGAATCCCTAGTGCCGTGTAAGAGGGTGAACTCCCGTTACTTGTCCCAGCTTCTGCCAACCTAGCAATTTAAAAGCACGTAAAAAATGCAAGTAGAAAAATAGGGACCACCTTTGGTGGGAAGGTAACAGTATTTCATGTGCCTTTGACATTTAGTCATGCCGACCACATAACCACAGAAATGTCTTCAGATAGTGCTGGCTTTTCAGCTTTGAAACGGAGATGAGCACCACCTCTAGAGTCGGGATCAACTAGCACATATGTGCAAGGGGAACCTTTACCTTTACTTTTAGCACCAGGCAGACACCTCTCCTCTGTCAAAATTTCCATATCCTTTCCTAAATTCACACCTCTTATCTTGAGTTGCCAGCTAGAAAATGGCTTCTCTTGTTATATCCTTACTCTCCTCACATGGCTGATTTGCAATGCCTGATTCACATCTTCCCTTATCTAAAACAACTTCTTCCTCATGGACCACAATCCCCTGCTCAGTTGAGACAACTTCATCATCACAAACAACTGAATCTGCTACCTTAGTATCCCTATTAAGTTCAGCAAGGACACTATATCTATTATTCAGAGACACACAAACAGCTTCATGTTTATGGTCCACAGCTCTCACTCTGCCAGATCCAACAATTGTCATTCTGCCCTTCTCCTCCAGTGTCTTCGTGGAAGAGGGGGCTGATAGCAGGACAGCTCAATAGAACTCTTTATTTGGTCATCTATGGAGATTCTCAGTCATACAGGTCATGATTGTCCCAAAGGTGCTTTTTTCAAGAGGTCTTTCTGCTTTTTCTTTGAAGATGTTTCACTTCTCATCCAGAAAGCTTTTTCAGTTCTTTATTTGCTTTTCAAGTATTTTTTCAACACAAAATCATGCCATTAAGCAAATTGTTATACAAGCCATTATAAAAAATGAGACTTCAGAATTCTATATATTTTGATATGAGTGAAGCAATGATATTTTATTGTTTCTTTCTTTCTGTATTTGACCCGTGCTTTGAGTATTGTGGTAGGAGTTGAGTTTTGAGTTTTGAGCCCAGCATTCAGGACTGAACCCTTGCCATGCAGTACTGAGTTGATTTTAGCTGCTTTGTTTTGCCTGGCAGACTATTACAAACTTGCAATATGAAATAAAACACAAATTTTACAAGCTTTTGAAAGGGGCACTTTGCAAGACAGGGGAGCGCATGTAAAGCACAATTATACTTTTTTTATTCTGTGTAGAAAACAAAGCACATTGATTTGGTTCTTTCCTTTTGTTTTTTGAATTCTGAGCAAGGTAATCATAAGCTTCCCTTTTGTTGTTCATCCTTTCGCATCACTGTTATGTATACCTGATTTCACTCCAAAACCTCTTGTAAGCATTACCCACAGGTTTTAGTATTCAAACAGTAAAATACATGAGTGTTCTGAAAGTCAGAGTATTGTCTGGGTTTAACAGGCTCTAAAAAAAAAAACACACAATGACATAGCTTACTTATTGATAGGAACTGCTTCCCAACAGAATATGCTTCTGTTTTTGCACTGAATGTCGTAACTATTGAGCAAACACTAGAAATTAATCAATGGGAAGATATGTAGAAAAGTGAATTGAAATGTCATAATATTAAGGAGCTTTTATAAAATGATGTATATATGTAATTTATCAGATAAATTGACAAAAGTCTATAAAGGAACTTCAAATATTTGTTGGAAATATAAGAATCAGAAAGGAACATTCTATCATTTCTGGAAGACTTGTAAAAAATCTAAACAATTTAAGACAGAAATATATATATTACTTCAAAAAGTATTGAAACTTAAAATATAGTTTAGAGCAGAAATTCTCTTATTGGAATTGATGGACAAAAACGCTAGGAAAAATCATGGTACTTTAATGTCACCAGCAAGATTCCTATATAGTCAATGTTGGAAAGATTCTGGTATACTTATAATGGAAAAATGATTAGTAAAACATGGCAGAGGTGACAAAATTAATGGTTTTCATTAGACAAAAGATACTGACAAAATTTAACTCTAAATGGAAGCCTTTTGTGGATTTTTTGCAAGAACTATAAAAAAACCACAAATTATGACATATGGATTTGATATTTAGTAAAAACTATTGACCATTTGAAAAATGGATGCTACAGTATAGCCCAAAACTAAAGGTTGAATTTAAATTTCATTTATATCTTTTATAAAAGAAGTTGGAAGTCACTACCTTTGATACTTTTTTCCTGTACTTCTGTTTTTTATAGTTCTATCCTCCCCCATTCTCTTTATTCTTTCTCTTTATTTATCCCTCTTTCTGAATATTTATTTTTGTTAGTTTTTATAGGTGTGCTCTATAAAAATTAAGTCAATTAAAAAATAATCTAGAAAACATTGGGCAAAAACTCTCACTACGATGTTTCTTCATAGGAAAATATATTAACCTAAAACTGAAGTGTAGAGGATTATATCCCATAAATATTGACTGTACTGTACTGCTGATGTACATAAATGTAAACAAAAAGAAAGACACAATTATATTTTATTTTTTTTTAAAAAATTATAAACTTTATTAAAACATATATAAAACACATATAAAAACATTTACACAACTATATTTTAAAACATATTTATCAACCTCCCAATTGCCCCACACCCATATATGTGTGCATGTGTACCTTAGAATCAATGTTGACTTCTAGTGATTGCCTGGATTAGTTCCTGTAGTTTTCTTGGCAAGTTTTTTTCAGAAGTGGTTTGGCATTGTTTTCTTCCTTGCTCTAAGAAAGAGTGACTGGCCCAAGGTCACTCAGCTGGCAGAAGGAAGGACTAGAACTCACAATCTTCTGATTTCTATCCTGGTGCTTTAACTGTTACCCCAAACTGTAATGGTTGATGGCATTGCTAATATTGCACTATGCATTTTCTGCTCCTCTACACACTTTGATTCACTTTTTCTTCCTAAAACAAAATACCCTCCCTAAAATATCACACTGAGATGGATTTTTGGCTAATTTACTGAAGCAAATCCTCACATTTGTTATCTTTAGGCTTGAGAAAAAGAACTTTTTGGTTTTTTCTTTATTTCTCTGCTCCATACACTTTTCTACTTTTGATATCTACTTACTGCCTGGAAAGAAATGATGAAACAAAAGCAGAAGTTTCTGTTTTTTCTGCAATGCACTTGCTAAATGACATCTTCTTTTTAAGACAAACCAAGCAGGAAAGCAGCAGAAAAGCCAAGAGAGCAATAAGAGAGGAGAGAACTCTAATGATTCACTGCTGGGGTTGACAGATGACCAATTATTTCAAACTCTATTGCAATTCAGACAGTTCAGTATTTCAGATGGAAGAATGGTAGATAAAATTGTGGGAAGCAAAGGGATCACAGTGGTTATCAGACCACTATGTGCCATAACAAGAGATCTTGGACGGTGCTTACAAAAACTTCACGTTGACAAACTTTCCATCTGACAATTGCAAAAGGCACTGCTTGTATACACACATCATATACTATGCTAATACATTATGAATTCCTGTTCTTGGAAAGAACTTGATGCGTATGAAGGTCAGTACCAGTTAAGAACTAACAACTATGACTTCATATTGTTTGTGAACAGATGATAATATTAAAAATAAAAATGCCAAGTTTACACTTTTGAAGTTGCCTACTGTAGTATAACATTGCATATTTAAATCATGTTCCATCTAGCAGAATGTAACATCTCTACTTGAAATCTGCCTTTCATTCTTTTGAAAACAGCAGAGGTCATATATTTGTTTATCTTGTGTTTTTGCTATATGAACCATATATATTTCATTTAGATTGTTTCAAGCTAAATAGAAATATTTGTATTTTTAAAAAATGAAACTTGGACTAACCCAGTCCAACTACAAGAGCAGCTAGCTCCAACAGGAGCAAAATTAATTTAATCTCTGTTACCATCTCAGTGCTGGGAAACTGTAATAGAGCTATATGTCAATAAATGCAACTGAAGCAATTTGTTGTAGCGAAATGAAAGAAGCAAACGACACGATTAAAGATTCTTATTAGTACTTAATGATGAAATATCACAATAAGATATACAGCTGTACTTATCACATATACTATATATGCATATATAAAAATGTTTTCCTGAATTTATACTAAAGTGTGACCCCTGTGTTTTTTAATGTTGACCAAACGAATCCATGGTTAGATAAAGAGCAGCCACATCTGTGACAAGATACAGTGCTGTCAAAATGGCAAGTGCATCATCACAAAAAAGATACACATATACAATTTTGATTTAATGCCTATAATATGTTCTGTTCTATCATATTTTTGCATGATGAATGCATGATGCATGTATTATTCTGAGCTATCCTTCTTCCCATTACCATTGGTGTCTTTGAAAAAAAAAAGACTATATAACCTGAGTGCATGTGGAAGTATTCCTCACAGAGGATCAACATTTTCCAATGAAGTTCAAAAACTATCTCTGAAAATTAATACATGCTGATGAACTTACCTAGATGGGTAATAAAATTTCTGTAAGGAAACAACCAAATTCTGATGGCATCAAAAACTCCCTGAGTTACAGATATTTTCTTCTTTGTAAACCACTCTATTTTTATAATTTCATAATTCAGAATGTGAATACTTACTGCTTAGATTTGCTGATCTAAGGCTACTTTAAAAAACAAAACAAAATAACACACTTGAAATATATGGATCTATGTTTTCCATACACAAGTCATTGTTTATTGGCAAATATGTCATTGTGGAGTGTGAGCATTCTTTTAATTAACAACTAAGAATATGATTTGGTGTACTAATGCTCAGTTAGCTTGTAGTAGATTAGTCTCTTATAGATTATTTGATTATGCCCTTTAAAAAAATGGAAATACAAAGCTGTGTTAACAATTAAGATACAGAAATGCGAAGCAAAACGATTTTCTTTAAATTGCTCAGTAATCAAATAATAAGGAATATTTATCATGGTATTAGTTACTGACTATCCAAAGAGCCAGTTTGGTGTAGTGGTTTTAGGAAACAAGAGACTGTGAGCTCTAGTCCTTGTTTTAGGTACAAAGCAGCTGGGTGCCCTTGGACTAATCTATCTCTCTCTCTCAACCTTAGGAGGCAAGCAATGGCAAACCACTTCTAAAAAACCTTGGCAAAAAAAATGTAGTGACTTATTTATCCAAGCAGTTTCTAAGAATTGGACATCTGAACACAAAAGAACCCCCCCCCAAATATTCCTTCCTATATTGCAAGCATATTATATTATATTTACAAATGGCAAGATACAAGGTAAAAGGCAGTTCTCAAGGCAAAGCAAGGCAAAAAGCAAAAGGCATATATGAAAGTCGGGCAGTGTTAAGCCAAAACAAACAATTGCTTCTGTCAAAGACTAACTCCCCATAACTTTTCCTTAAGTCAATCCACTCCAGGTGTTCCTTGGGAGGATGGGTGGGGCGACCTTGTCCCGAGTAGTCTCACAGCCTTGCCTGAGTTTACCTATGGTCCACTCTCCATGTCCTTGGAGCGAGTGGGGGAGGCAGTGTTCCTCATCAGAGGGGATCTGTGGCCTATCAGCACCACTGCCTGCCAGCAGCCGATCCTCCCCTGTTTCTGTGAGGGCAGGCAGCTCTCCTTTGGTTGACCATCTCCCCCGATGTGTGAAGGGTTTGGGACAGCATCATCCTCAGCCCCTGGCTTACACATTCCAAGAGACATGTGCCATCCCTGTCAGATGGTTCCAGTTCCAACTCCTCCTCCTCCTCCTCCTCTGAAACCAGCTCCAGAGGGGCCATGACACTTACAGGTCTGCTTGGTAAGAGTGTGCTTATACTTTTTGTACCTTCAGTAAATGAAAATACATCAATGGGACAATTTATATCATTTAAATTATGTCATAAAGTACATAACATTAATCTATTTAAGACGAATTTAACATTATTTTAAAGGCCTTAGCTGGATTAGTCAAAATGAAGTGAGCTGAACTCTAATTTGGAGACAATGTCTGGATGAAATTTGGTCTGTTACAAACAAAGTCTCCTAAATGACTAAATTCACTGTATGTGAATGCACTGTTATTTTATATCATTCAATTCCAGTCTTTCAAACAATTTAATCTCAAATCATTAGGAAGATATTTTAACTATCGAAACAATAATTATGTCCCATAATATTATTTTTCAATGTTGTTTAAGAAGCTATGGACGACCTTTTAAAAAGAAATGATATTTTAAAAAGAATAACAACAAAATGTCAAGTGTTCTTCACTCATTTTTCCAACTATCTTTTTGAATTTCATACTTCAGTGTATGATACATTACCAATATGGAATTATTTATTAATTTCCAACTGAACAAAAGTATTTTGGAAGGGTTTCCAGCAGGGGTGGGTTCTAAATTTTTTTACTACCAGTTCTGTGGGTGTGGCTTATTTTGTGGGCATGTCTTGATGGTCATGTGACAATTATTTAGGATTTAGCAGAGGTACTGGACTACCAGGCTTTTAACTGCTTGCAGAGCTGTACCGATCTACCCATTTATTTTTGTCAGGCACTGGTCTACCCATTTATTTTTCCAGGCACCGGTCTACTCATTTGTTTTCTTTTAACACTGATCAGCTGTAGGGCAGCCCTTTGAAGCCCCCTGGCAAGAGTTTAAACAGTTTTTTTCACTCTAGCCATCAGCTGGGACTCAGGAGGCAGCAATAGATTGGGGGTGGGGCCAAATAAAAGGTAAGAATAATGTGGGGGGGTGGGGGCACTGGGGGTGGAGGGCATGAGGGGTGGGGGGCAGAACCGATTCAGTGACATCATATCGTCATCGCTACTGGCTCGGGACAACCGGGCCGAACTGGGAGGAACCCACCACTGGTTTCTAGGGACCTCCTTTGCATTTCTTATTATAAGCTTGAGTTTGCCTCCCAAAATGGGCTTTTACTCCAATACTTTTGAAGTGAGATAATTTTTTTATAGTATATTATTAATTACTATCATTTTGATTAGTTTGACTAATTCACTTGCATGTAGGGTTAGTCTAACAACCTAGTAACCTTTTATTGAGAGTGAGAAATGAAGATTAAAAAACAACTTTAGATTTGTCATCATGTGAATTTCATATATGCAAATTATACAATTACATAAGCAATGATATATTATAATATTCACAACAGCATTTACTCCCTTGTGTATCAGAAATTTGCAGAAATCTTCCAATTTCTGATACAACTGTTCTATATACAGAAAAATCTTCCTCTTTCTGAATACAGGTAGTCCTCATTTTATGACCATTTGTTTAACAACTGTTTGAAGTTGCAACTATTGTAGTTTCCCTACGGTCCCATTATCAAAATTTGGGTGCTTGACGACTGCCATGTATTTTTGATGGATTCCAGGATCATATGAACACTATTTGTGACCTTCCAATAGGGTTTCCAACTAGCAAAATCAGCTGGGTTTCCTCTGTATAAATTCAACAGATTCTCAATTTGCATCCACAATTGGGACCAGAATTTCTGTTTTTGCAAAAGAAGTTGCAAAATCAGTGTGACTCACTTAACAACTACATTACTTAGTGACAGGAATTCTGGTCCCAATTGTATCATAAGTAAAGGACCTGTCACGTTACTCATAGGAATATCCAAGAATTTCTACTTATACTTAAACTGATGGCAAAGGGTTTATCTATAACTTGAGTTTTAATGCATGCTTCTTCTTAAGTTGATTTATTGCTTTCCTGTTAATGAATATTGCGTGCAATCCAAGTTTCGATAATTAAAACTGACTTTTGTAAGAGATAATTAAGAGATAATTAATATTAATGTTATTAATATTAATCTATTGATGTTTCATGCTGCTGATATTCAATATATGTACAATCATGAATGCTAAAAAATTTTTTACAGATAAGCTTACCCTTCCCTGCCCCATAGAGGAAACAACTTTCATTCCTAACAATTATATTTCTTTGTGGGGTTACCAGGATTGTTTGGACTGTAAAATAAAAGATAGAAAAATAATTTCTAACCTGTAGCTGAGACAATTATACAATAATACAAGCATTATATTTCGAATAGAGGGTTTTTTTTGGGGGGGGGGGTTGTTTTAAATTCTGCATTTTAAAAAAATAAACAACTAACAATAGATTCTCATTACCAGAATATGGAATGATAGAAAGATTAGATTATGATAATATATACTAATTTCATGTTTCTCAAAGATAGAGCAGGAAACAAAATCCACCATTTTTATAGCTAGCATGCAACATCAATGTATATGTCCTATTATTAGGCTTTGCCAGAAACCTCCTACGCAGATAAATTCTTAAATTAGAATGCCAAGAATGGTATGATGGCAATAGTGTTAGATATTAGATTCCCCAAATACTGTATATGAAGGATTGATTTTCTGATTGCTTCATTTTTCACTCTGGATTTATTTTCTATCTTTACAGAACTTATTTCTTCTCAGCTTATTTTCTGGGGAAAGAGTTTTCACTTTCAAAACCAAGAGAAGTTGACTGACCTGCAGGATATTTATTTATTTTTACCCCACCTTTATCATTTTTATAAATAACTCTAGGTGGCGAGCATACATAATACTTGTTGAGGGTAAAACTGCCCTCTGCAAAGTAGTGCAACGGACCAGATAGCGAATAGATTTGTTGCTTAGCAAAAACACACAGATACTCACAGACTCTGAACATTTAAATAAAAATAAACAGTCTTTACTTGTAGTGTAAAAAACAAACTTGGCTTCTCAAAACAAAGATAACACTTCTTCAAATAATCACGGTTCAACACAAAAACATAGTTTGCTTACAATTCCAGCTCTCTTCAGTAACACTGACACAGACCCAGTTCCTTTCAGCAGTTCAATCTTCTAATAGCAGGAGCAGAAGTGAATGAACTTCCTGCCTTCTTTTATGTCCGCTTAACACAGCCAATTAGTCATCTTGTAGCAGTTAAAGTTACAGAACATAGTTTTCTCTATATTATCTACCCAACCATAAGATAAGCATCCAACATTCTCCCCTTTGAGTAGACTAATATATTACAATCTTAAACCATACTGTTCACATGTATCTATATGTTTCCTACTTCCCTGTGCTTTCATAAAATGATCAACTACGTTGTCTTCTGATGCATAATATACAAGTTTTATCATCTTGTTCATTATACATTCTCTTACATTGAGATACCGAAGATCTGTATGTTTTGTTCTAGTCTTTACAGCTATATTTGTCGCCATTTTTATTGCTGCTTGATTATCTTCATATACTATTATAGGATCTTGTATACCTATTCCTAAATCTAGCATCAGCTGCTTAATACTAATCAAGTCAGTACATAACAAAGATAGACAAGAAAACTCTGCTTCCATTGTAGACATACTTAAGTGCTTCTGTCTTATGGAACACCACCATATCAAAGATTTTCCCAGAAATACAGCGATTCCTGAGGTTGATTTTCTTGTATTCACATCTGTTGCGAAACTAGCATCTGCATAAGCGGTTACATGCAATTCTTCTGATGGTTGTAGATATAATGCATGATGCATGGTATATGTCAGGTATCTAAAAATACGTTTTGCTCCTTGCCAGTGTCTCTCTGTAGGTTCTGTGTTGAATCTAGCTAATTGGTTAACACTATAAGAAATATCGGGTCTAGACCAATTGTTAATGTATGATAAACTGCCAATCAATGATTGATATATCCCTTTATCAAACAACGGACTTTTCACATCAGTGTTACAATAATCTTGAACTATAGGCATCTTTGATGGTTTACACAATTCCATTCTGAACTGTTTTAATAGATTATTAATTTTATCAGTTTGGGATAATTTAAATCCTCCCCTAGTTTTTTCAGTTCTTACACCTTTGTTGTATCTCCCCTAGACTTTTAATCCTGACATGAGCCTTTAATCCATCAACAATCCTGTTGGCCTCTTGCTCATTCTTTGTAATTAGAGCTATATCGTCCATAAAAAGAAGTAATAATGATATTATACCATCCCTTTCCATTTTAAATAAACATGGATCTGCTAATCCTGCTTTAAATCCAATATTGCTAATATTGGATAAATCCAATCTGCTAATCCTGCTTTAAATCCAATATTCTTCAATGTTGAAGAACAATGTTGAAGAACATAGTTTCCTCTATATTATCTACCCAACCCAGCTACCCAAGGATAAGCATCCAACAATACTCCTTCCCCCTATTTTTCCCACCCTGTGAGTTAGGTTAGGCTGAGAGAAAGAATAACTGGACCAAAGTCACCCAGCTGGCTTTCATCCCTAAGGTGGGACTAGAACTCACAGTCTCCTAGTTTCTAGCCTAATGCCTTAAACAAAAAAAGAATGTTCCTGAAATGCCCTTGCCCACTTTTAAAAAGTTTATATAATCTAAGTAGAATTCTAAAATATGAAAAATATCCACAAATTGTAATATGGATTTGAAAATAATATAGAAATTGAAATATTTGCTAATCCTCATTCAATGTTATCATTTTGAACATTGTTCAAGTAAAACATTGCAAAACAGGCAATGCCTATTTTGTCCTGGCCATATTCACATTTTTTACTGTGTCCTTCTCACCCCCCACCCATTGAAAGTAAACTGAAAAGGTCACATCACAGCAGTTACCACTAGAATATCACATTGTGTATAATGTTGTGTTGTGTATATGAAAGGGATGTGCTTGCATCGTGATAGGGACATCCATTCATGGGTAGGGAAGGGCTTAAGACAGCAGTCACAACTAAATGATCAAAGTCCTGCACATTTTTTGTTTGTGTTGCAGATATGCGCTAACCTAACATTTGCTAAGTTGTGATCATATGGTTGTGATTGCTATCTTGATTTTGAGATATCTCACCATCTGCAGATGGCACTGCATCTTGATATAATGATCTGTATTTCATTATTTCCACAACATTGTGGTTAGGAACAGACATCTTATGAATATATTTTTGTAGGGTTTTTTTTAACCATATGATATTTTTCTGTCACAGAGTTCATATCCAACTCTATAGTCTTTGATGGTATCTATGTACCATTAATCTGTATTAAGATACATGATTTTTAAAAATGCAATGTTATGTCATTCCAGTTTTGTATACAGTGAACTTTAAAAAATGTAATATGAAATGGGTAGATGTGACTTAGATCAATGTTCTTATTTTCTTTGAATCGATAGTCAGTCCCATCATCGCATCACAGGAATAACGGTACTGAAATTTTATTTCCTTGAAAAGACTTAAATAATCTATTGTGGATTTCCCAGTAGAGCAGGCTATTTCATCAATTTCATGGGTTTCATGATTTCATGGGATGTTGGAAATGGAACAATAGATTTATTTGTTAAAATCCTGTTTTATAAAAAATGTAAAAATATCATGAAATGGAAGCAACAGTAAATTGTGAAATTTAGCTATCTTGTGCAGTTTTGATTATTTTAATAATAAACTGATTCCATGAAGTTAGGAATACAACAATTCTATATAAATCTATTCAGATATCATTGCCACTGCTTCTGTAGAGCTTATTTACAAAGAATATTTAGAATTCAACCTAAAATCCCCTTACTCTGGCATTGTTCCTTTCAGTTGCAGTAATATTTTTAGTTCTAAAATGGAAGGTGGAAAAGAAAAAAAGAAAAAAAGAAAGACAAATTCATTATCTTGTGTAATGAAAAGTCTTCAAAACCTTGGGAGAATTACAACCTCAGTATTTATGACTCACTGACACCTCAGTTGTTGGAAAAGATGATTATCAGAGGTCAACATATAGAAAGATCAAGTCTGTGAATCAAACAGCCAGCGATATCTACAGCATCTTGTTGTTGTAACAAGGGTTGCCCAAATAACAACATTATTTAGATTAGAAGCTATTTAAGAAAGAAATGAACAGAAGCATTATCACAATATATTTTTAATTAATATGCGTAAGAATTAAAAAATGGTGTTCCTAAGTAATGTTTCATCATATTGTTATATTCATTAGTTTGATTGCATTCTAAATATCCTGAATCAGTGGGAATACTCTTAGAATTACAAAACACTTTCTAGACCTTTTAGTATAAAGCAATGGTGAATTGCCAACTAGTAAACAATTAACAACAAAAGCCCATATTTTTATTGCAAGCACTTTTCATTATAATGTGCTATTAATATTAATGATTCAGTATTTTTCTTAGCATTAAATGTTATTTGCAATTTATTACATCTCTTAAATTGACTCAGATGCATACTAGACCATCATTCACTTTCTTGCATGCATGTAGAAGAAGCAATAAACATACATAGCACAAATGAAATGTTTCAGTTCAGAAAATATTGTGAATACGGGATATATTTATTTATTATAGGAGATAAATGGATTTTTTTCCCCACAGAGAGAAGAATATTATCTTAATTCACACTGTTAATAAAAAATATTTCATTCTAGAATATTAGTGCAAAACAATACATCTATTCATTTTTCTTAATAACTCTAACACCAGCTCTTATTTACCCAGCTAGTAGTCCTTGGCTGGTCTAAGTACTTGAGCTTCTCACGCTAAAAAGTTAAGCAGAGTTTGGTTTGGTTTATTCTTGAATGGGATACTGCTAGGAAAAAGCGGAGATGCAATCTAGCTTTAGAAGTCAAACAACACCTTCAAGGAAGACAAAGACAAACTGCTTCAGGGCAATGCAACTTTTCTTTTGTAGCCATAACAATCCTGTGAAGTTGATCAGGATGAAAAGAGTAAAAGAACATCACTCAGTAATCCTTATGACTAAATGGGGTTAAACTTCGCTTTTCTTTCTTGGCTAACCAGTGTCTGCACTATGCTGGCTGTCATAAAAACACTACATCTGTGGGTCACGAAAGGGTTTCTCTGTAGTGGAACAAGCTATGAGTTAAAACAGAAAAGCCATATCGAGAAAAAATGAAGTAACCCAAAAGCTTTAATAGGAATAGTGCATTGTGTATTCTAATACAGTGCACTATTAATATCAGTTGGATTACGCATATTTTATGCTTCTATTGGATGCCAAACATGTATACACATGTTTGGCATCCAATTGTTATATATAATTGGTGGTAGTAGTGATCGTAGGAAAGTGCTGATATAGAAACCATGAAACTGAATTGTAGACCTTTTATAGACATGAAACATGAAAGCCAGATGGATGACTGAACCAAAGTCTTTTAGCCAAAGTCATCTCACAGGACTATTGTTGTGAGTAACACGGGAGGCAGGAGTATTAGATATATTTGCAACCTTGAATTAAAGGTGGGAGAAAGAGAAGGGGAGGAGTTACTGGCTCTTGTATGATTTGGAAGAGTTTGAAAATAATTTCTTACTTGCAAGTACCACATCCAACAAAGAATCCATATGGCACCAAGAGGAAATTTGTTTCTTTATTTCTTGCTGTTTTATGGCCATCTGGAATGTTGAGACCTGATATGATAGTCCTAATTTCTGGCTCTTGATTGTTTAAAAATCAAGCAAATAACCCACTCTTCAGCACTAACAGGCATCAAATGTTAAAAGGAATAAAGGAACGAAGGAAGCTCAGAGTAATCAGCAAATTTTGTGCGCTAAACTTGTAACATATAATTTAGTACAAATTAGCACTTTATGCCTAGCTGATCTCAATGCAGGAGTAAAGATATATATTTATGCCTGGAAACCTCTTAACCTCTGACATTACAAAACATTTAATTGAAGTCAATTCCATAATTATGCAAATGACATGACTGATGCAAAATATGTACACCAACACAAATAATATCAAT
The DNA here is from genome assembly GCA_012654045.1 of Ptyas mucosa. NCBI lineage: Eukaryota > Metazoa > Chordata > Lepidosauria > Squamata > Colubridae > Ptyas > Ptyas mucosa. The sequence continues at coordinate 7,182,728 of WNWU01013629.1, read as the reverse complement.
TCGAATTTATTAACTATCTCTTCCATAAATTATCCATTATACTAAGGTTTTATTCTATATTAGAAATTGGTATGGTTTCATAAGCCTTCATGCATTCATAAAAGCTATTGCTGTTGATAAATTATATGTTATCTCTGAGTGTTTTCTGGTATATTTCTAAAAAAAAAAGAACAGATAAATACTGGGTGTAATACTGAAAGCTACTACAGCATTCAAATATAAGGTTTCATTTGCAGTTTACTTCTTGAAAGTAAACCTACTTTCTATCTGATGACAATTTTTGTTGTTACCAACATTTAAAACAATGGACATGTATTAGACTGGCATGATCTAAATTTTAATTTGACCTCAAGGCTTTTCCAATACTGGGAAAATTACATTTGTTTAGTTATAACCTTTCAGGTGAACAATCACCATCTGAATGACTACTAAGTAAGACATTGCTGTCAGCCCTGACTACTTTCTAATGATTTCTCAACTGTTGTCTTCTAACACACAGTAGGAATGATACTTTCCCTTCAAAACAGGAGTAGATAACAATTTAGTTCAAAATAATCAATTGTTCCCAGATCAACTTTATTTCAGTTTATATGTCTACAAAGTAAGAAGATTAAGACTGCCTTTAGCTGGACTTGATCTGAACTGAGTTGATCCCTAGTGACTTTACCTATTCAATTTCCTTGGCAAGGTTACAAAAATGGCTTCCCATCATTTTCTCTCAGGATGCTATTTAATTTACCAATTTAATCAAGGTTCCTATCCAAAAATTATGCACTGACCTAGCTTAGTTTCTGTGATTAGCCAAGGTTGACTTGCTAAATTAGTATTATTACTTTCTTTTTATATGACATCAGATCAAAGAAGCATATTACATATTCAAATATGATCTACATAATCAAAAGCTGTGCTGTAGTTCATGAATGTAGATCCTCTCTCTCTTTGTATTCCCTTGTTCTCTCTACTATCCATGTTTATTATCTGATCTCATCTTCTGCTAGTTCTGAAACCTATCTCTTGATTTGCCAAGTTTCTTTTCAGGCATGTCGTATTCATCTATACAAATTCACAATTTTGGTGATACGAGCGTAGTGATTCTATAATTTGTATATTCTTTTACATTTTCATATAGATTTTAGCTATATACTATTTTTTCCATTCTTTTTTCTTAATTTAGTATTTTGATATATTTCACATGGATTTCCTTATTGCTTTATGTTTGCTGACATAAAGCTTGTTAGGACTTTAACTGTCTTTTTTCCAACAGCTTGAAATAGTTCATTGGGCATATCATCTGAGCCCAGTGCTTTTCTATTTGACAGCTGGTTTATTGGCTCTTGGACTCATTTTAAATCAGTTCTTGAATATTTTCACTAAAAGTATTTCTGTCAGTCAGTAATTGCTCTGTATCTTTCTTTAACCTCTTCTGCTTCTGTTAGATCTTTTCTACTCTTTTTCTACTTTTCTACTTTGAACTATTAGATCAAGAACAGTCTGCTTGTTAAGGCCCTAGTAGTTGCTTGCAATAAAAAAAAACAAGATTCCCATAGTCTTCTTTAAGCAGATTTATTGAAAAGATAAGTGATTAGCTTGTAGCACACTTAATTAATGGGTACATTTATTTTAGGTATCTCTAAGTTCACTTGGGCACAGATTTTTGATGCTTTTACTAATCACTTGAAAATGGTGAGTAAGGTACTTATTTTTCTGATAAAGGAAAAATGTGTAATGCTCTGTCTATATAATATTTGCAAACCATCATCTCCTTTCCCAGGTTGTAGAAAACTCATTATACTATCTTAGCTATAAGCTGCCTCCTTTCCTAATAAAAACCCTATCTTTTAATTTTCTTTCTATTTTTACCTATTAGTTGGCATTTTTTGACTGAGAACTCTCCATATTCTCATTGCTTCATCTGGAAAGTGCTCATTCAAACATTGTATAACCTTGTAGTTAAAGGCTACTATCTTTTGTCTGCTTTGATTTTTACAGTATCTCTTATTGCTTCCCATAATCTTTAGATATTCCTTTAGATAAATTAAGTACTAAATGAATTTCTTTTATCTTGTATTCTGACTATATATTCTCATCTGAAATCTTGCTGGCAGAATTACTTTTTTACTCTTTTTAATTTGTTAAGATTAATTTATATATTTAATACCAATAATTAATAAATTATTAAACTATTCTGTGATATGCACCTGAAAATGCATTGATGATTAAATTATATCTCTTTATCTTTTTATTATGTAGTTAGATTATTTTATATTAGATGAGGGAACAATTGGCTTCAACGGAATCCTGTCAAGACTGAATGGCTTTGAATACACAGGGCTCCATGATCTTAGACTTTGTCATCTTTGACTCTGGATGGGGTGGCACTGTCCCAGGCAGATTTGGACTACAACTTGGGTTTTCCTGGACTTGTGACTCCTGCTCAAGGGGCAGGTGGTAGTCATGACCAGGACAACCTTTGCAAAATTTGGTATTGTGTGCCAGTTGTGGCCCTTTCTGGATTAGGAGTTCTTGCACTCAATTGTTCAGTCCCTAGTCATTTCATGGTTGGACTATTGTAACGCTGTCTACATGGGGCTACCCTTGAAGAGCATTTGGAGGCCACACTGGTGCAGAGTGCAGCAGCGCAAGCAATTTTGGGGACCTGAAGAATGGCTCTAACACCACTGCTAAGAGAGCTGCATTGGTTGCCAGTTGCTTCTGGGTGCAATTCAAGGTGTTGGTGATCACCTTTAAAGCCCTTCATGGAATGGATCCTGTTACTTGAGGGACCATCTCATCGTACTGGGATTGGCCCATCATGCCAACAGAGGAGGCATGCTGCAGATCCCATCAACCTGATTATTCCAGCTAGCAGGATCCAGGAGGAAGGCTTTCTGTGCTGTTAGTCAAGCCCTCTGGAACATCTTGTCCCCTGATATGAAGTTGACCCAACCTTCCTATCCTTTCATAAGGGCCCGAAGACCTGGCTCTGCCAGTTGGTCTGGGGCCCAATGGAAGAATTGCATAATGGAGGTGGTTAATTGAGCTGTTTTGCAGCTGGCTTCTCCATGTTTAATTTATTTTTTATGGTTTTAATTTATTTATGTTTTAATGTAGATATATATTTTTATGAGTGTAAACCACCAGAGGTACTTTAAGTTAAAATAGGTGACCAATAAAACAAACAAACAAACAAACAAAATCAATTTCGATAATGCTAACAGATATAGCATCTGAATTTAGATGCCTAATGCAGTTATTAACAATGAACGAAGAATTATCTTCATGAAACTTTAATAACCTGTTCTTGAAGTACTGCATTAACTCAATTCAAATCTTCCTGTTATTCCAGATTTTTCTACTTCTATCAGTGTTTTATACAGTGTTTACCTACTTATTCAGTGTTGTACCATATTAGTGGTACAACATATTTTCCAGAGATAGTATTTAGTTCCTTTTTAATCTACCATAGAATTCTTTAATGGATTCCATCATTGCATATGTGGTTGTAGGGAAACAACTTTTGAATACTGATATTCTGTGCACAGTAATCCTAACTGGTATGATTACATCAATCATTGAGATGTCACTGATTGATGTGAAGTCATTGACACTGACTTCAAATCTAGTTATATCCCTTTTTAAGCATCATTACTATTCCGTTTCTTTGTATGGTCTCAATGCCTGAATAATATTAATATAATATTTTGATATAAAGTAGCATTGCAGCCTCTAATTAGTCCTAAAACATCCAATTAATATGCTTCATTTCTACTTTAACTTCATTGGTGTTCCTCCTATTCCACATTCCAGTTTTATGTGTCTCTATAAAATAAAGATATTCTCTTTCCATACTAATGCCATTGGTGACCAGACTTCCTTAATGTGTTGACCTGGCCATATCTTCGCCTTCAGTTTATTTTTATTTTATTTATTTTTTTTGCTTTTATTTATAACTACAGACTAAACAAAACAGAAAAACATACAAAACATATAAACATATAAACACCAATTCAGATATACGTCTAGTTTATCGCAACTGTAATATACATTCTTATTCGTCTTTTGACTCCTCTTTGTTTGGTCTTTCCTTTCTAACTGTCTTTATGGTTTTTTATTGACCTATGTTTGTAGTTTGTTTCTCTCTTTCTATATTGGTCATTCCCTTTAGTTCTTAATCCTTTTTCCCTTTTCTATCTTCCAACCAGGTATACCACTTTTCCCATACTAAGTAGTAATCGTGTTCCTCCCTATTTTGTAGTTCCTTTGTGAGTCTATCTAGTTCTGCACATTCCATAATTTTGCTAATTGTCCTGTCCTCTGTTGGTATATCGCTACTCTTCCAATATTGCGCGTATATTATTCGTGCTGCTGTTATCATGTGTATGATTAAATATGTTGTTTCCTTTTCATATTTTCCATTTAGTATGCCAAGTAGAAAGGTTTCTGGTCTTGTTTCTATTTTTTGTTGTGTTATTTCCTCTATTTGAGTTCTAATCCTTTGCCAATATTGTTTTGCCATTGGGCAGGTCTACCACATATGATAATAAATGCCTTTGTGGCGCTTACATTTCCAACATGTTGATGGTGTACCGGGAAACATTCTTGCTAGTCTGGCTGGTGCCAAGTGCCACCTATAGAACATTTTATAGAGGTTTTCTTTGTAGGGTACAGACATTGTCAGTTTATAATTTATTGTCCATAATTTTTCCCACTTATCTAATTCAATATTGTAGCCGAAATTTTTTGCCCAGGTTATCATATTTTCTTTTACTATCTCTTCTTCTAATTTGTATCCTCGTAAATAATTGTAAATTTTTTTAATCAATTTATCCTGTGTCCCTTGCAAAATTTTATCTAATTCAGTCTGACCTTTTTGAAATCCAAATTGGGCCAAATCTTTCTTATATCTTGATTTTATTTGTGCGTATGGCCACCAATCAATGTCTGTACCCATCTCCTTCAGTTCTTGCCTCGTTCTTAGTTCCCCCTGATTATTTAGCAAATCTTTATAAGTTTTTATTTTGTTGCTGTCCAAGGCATTTGGATAAATCTGGGCCTCCATTGTTGATAGCCATTCTGGGATTTTGTTATAATGTGTCTTTTTGATACTCTGCCATATCTGGTATAGTGCTTGTCTGATTGTATGTCTTTGGAAATATTCATGCTTTTTGTCCGTACCCTCCCATAAAAAAGCGTGCCATCCTCTCTGGAGATCAAAACCTTCCAAATTCAGTAGTCGATGGTTTCTAAGTTCCATCCACTCTTTGATCCAAGTTAATGCTGATGCCTTGTAGTATGTTTCCCAGTCGGGTAGTGCCAATCCTCCTCTTTCTCTTGTGTCCTGCAAGTGCTTTAATTTAATTCTTGCTTTCTTCCCCTGCCATATGTAATCTGCTATTAGTTTGTTAAGGTCTTTAAAAAAGTTTTTCCCTGGTTTTATTGGGATCACTTGAAATAGGAATAATATTCGAGGCAACACATTCATTTTGATTGAAGCAATCCTTCCCAGAAGTGATAATTGTAAATTTTTCCAGATTCCTAAGTCCTTTTTAATTTGTTTTATTAATTTATCATAATTATCTTCTCTAATTGATGTACTTTTGTTGGTCAGCCATATTCCTAAATATTTTACTTTCTTTGCCGTTTGTATGCCTAATTCGTTTTCTAGTTGCTTTTCTTGTTGGTTAGTGAGGTTCTTAGTTAATATCTTTGTTTTTTGTTTATTAATTTTGAGCCCAGCTACTCTCCCATATTTCTCTATTTTGTCTAATAACTTGGTGCCGGTTGTTATTGGCTGTTCTATTATAAATACAATATCATCGGCGAAAGCCTGGAGTTTATACTCTTCCCGTTTAATTTTTAGGCCTTTTATTTCGTTATCTCTTCTAACTTCCTTTAAGAGGATTTCCAAGGCCAGTATAAATAGTAGGGGGGACAAGGGGCACCCCTGTCTCACCCCTTTCAATATTGGGAATTGCTCTGTCAGATCGCCGTTGATTGTTATCCTTGCTGTCTGGAGAGAGAAGATTCTCTTTATCGTATTTGTGAATTTGTCCCCGAATTTCATGGCTTCCAGTTGTAACGTGAGAAACTTCCAATTGAGGTTATCGAATGCCTTCTGCGCGTCCAGAAATATTAGAGCCGATTGTTTATCTATATTCATTTCATAGTATTCTAGTACATCAACTATTAATCTCATATTATTTTTTAACTGTCTCTTTGGAATGAAGCCATTTTGATCCGGGTGAATATAATCTTTAATTATTTTCTTAATTCTTTCTGTAATAATTGATGTGAATAATTTATAGTCTACGTTCAACAGAGATATCGGTCTATAATTTTGAATATGTGTGTGGTCTGCTTCTTCTTTAGGTATCAATGTGATGATAGCCTCTGTCCAGGAATTTGGAATTTTGGCTTCCATAATTGCATCATTAAATACTCTAAGCAGGATTTCATCTATGGAATGTTGGCAGTTCTTGTAGAACTCTGCTGGTATTCCATCCGGTCCCGGGGTTTTGTTTATTTTCTGTTTTTTCCTCGCCTCAATAAGTTCTGTCATTGTAATTGGCCTGTCCAACAAGTCTCTATGTGCCTCTTTTAGTTCTTTAATTTCCACTTCTTTTAGGTATTGTCTAATGTCTTCTTCTGGGAGTTCTTCCTGTTCATACAGTTTTTGAAAAAATGTTCTTGCTATATTCTTTTTGTCCTTATTCCTGTATTGTATCTCACCAGTATTGTCCTGTAGTTGATGTATGGTCCTTTTTTCTTTTTCTTTCTTCAATTTGTATGCTAACCATCGCCCTGTCTTGTTGGCGTGTTCGAAGTAGTTTTGTTTCACTAATTTAATTTTCCTCGCTATTTCTATTTGTGTGATCAGATTTATTTTATGTTTGGTCAGGTTTATTTTTTCTCGGATTCTTTTATTCTGGGGTTCGTTCTGTAGTTCATATTCATAATCCTTGAGTTCTTTCAACAGTTGATCTCTTTTCTGTTGCTTTTCTTTATTTTTCTTTGCCACATATGCTATTGTCAGACCTCTTATATACGCTTTCGCCGTGTCCCACAAGTTCTGGAGGGAAGTTTGCTCTTTGTTGTTAATCTTAAAGAAAATTTTCATTTCTTTTTCTATCATTTGTATGTAATCTTTATCTTTTACATTTTCAATATTCATCATCCATCTCTTTTTTTTATGATATCCTTTCCAAATTATTTTGATCGGACTATGGTCTGCCCATACGTTTGTCGATATTTCTATTTCTTCAAGATCTTTCCTGAGGTTTGTTGTCATCCAAGCCATATCTATCCTGGACCAGGATAGATGTGGATTGGAATAAAACGTATACTGCTTTTTTTCTTTGTTTATTTCCCTCCACGCATCTTGTAGGCATAGTTCTTGTGCCATTTCCATGAAAGTATCTGGCAGGGTTTTTTTCCTACTTTTGTTTTTCTTGGTGCTCTTATAATCTTTTTCTGTATCTAAAATTGCATTAAAGTCACCTACAAGGCAAATATTTTCATAATCTAGATCCTTTACTTTATTATGTATGTTTTTATAAAAAGCCCATTGGTTTTCATTCGGTGCATAGATCGAGATCAATAGTATTGTTTTTGACTCTGTTTGTATTTCAATCATTAGAACTCTGCCTTCATCATCTGTATATACCTGTTTTGTTTTTAGATGTTTCTTAATGTAAACTGCAATGCCTCTTTTTTTTTTGATCTGATAGTGAAGTGTAAAGGTTTCCTAATCTTGTATTTTCTAGTAATTTTTGGTGACATTTTTTGATATGGACTTCTTGTAGGTTGATTATGTCCATCTCCAATTTCTGTAATTTGGCAAATGTCCGGGTTCTTTTAATTGGGGCGTTTAATCCGTTTATGTTGATTGAAATCATTTTTATTTCCTGTTCCATCTTCCGTCTTATCTATTGGTTGTCTTTTGTTTGCTTGTGTTTCTTGTTATTCTTTGTGTTTTTCCCCTTGCTCCTTCTCTCTCCAGTTTTTCTCTTTCCAACTTCTTCTTTTCCTCTTGTTCATCTTCCATTTCTTCTATGGATTGTTCTTCTTGGCTTTTGTTTTCGGGTTCTTCTCTAAGTTCTTGGTCTTCTTCCATAACAAAATATTGATCAAAAAACTCCTGGGCTCCTTCTAGGTTGTCTATCTTCACTTTCTTGTCTTGCCATGAAATTAAAATGCCATCTGGTATTAGCCAACGGAACATCACTTTGTGTTTGTTTAATTGTGATGTAAGGAAGTTATAGTTTCTCCTCTGTTCTCTCACACGTCTCGGGATTTGCTTCATTGTTATTATTTCCTTCCCCTTATAGTACATCGCCTCCTCTCTCATTTTTCTGTATATCTCCTCTTTTACTGTTTTTTTTGTAAATCGGACATGTACCTCTTTTGGGAGTTTGTTCCTTTGTGCATAATTAGTATGCACCCTGTAAAATTCGTCTATATCCCTTCTTATATCGTTTTTATCTCTCTGTAACGCTTCCGCAAGAATCTCCATCATAGTCTCTCCCAGATCTTCCTCCTTGGTTTCCGTTATGTTTTGGAACCTTAAATAGAATGATGATTTTTCCATTTCAAGGAATGTAAGTGAGTCTTCTGTCTCCCGGTTACTTGCCCGCTGCTGATGTTCCAGCATTTCCACTTTTTTTATCGTCTGTTCCATTTTAAGTTCTGTCTTTTGAATCCTTTGTTCGTTTTTAGCCATGTTTTGTTGGATCTTTTCTATTTTGTCATCCATTTTCTGTATATTGTCATTTATCTTTCCCACATCAGATTTCAAATCATCGTAATTTCGTCTTGTCTCTTCATGATTATTGGCAATCGTTTCCTGGGTCTTGATCATCATTTCCTGTATCATTGCTAGAGCTGACTGAATGTTTTGCATGCTGGAAGTGGAGACTGTCTTTTCTTTTTCTGTCGTTAACATCGTTTCTATAGATTTCTGTTGGGCAGGGGATGCAACCAGGGAGGCCTGGTTTGGAGTCGTTTTTTTGGTAGTTTTGGTTATGGTAGTTATGCCGGTGCTTGTCATCTTGATGATTTTTTTTGTTAGGTTCTCCCAGAGTTTCATACAATTACGTACTCTTTCTGTTTTTCGAGATTGTTATTTATAGTATATTAATAATGTACTGATCTCTAGATCCTATGATATATAGGTCTTCCAATGACAATTAACTTATAGTTTTTATATGTATTCTCAGCACTTAACACTCTGGTAAACAATTAGGTATATAGATATATCAAGATAACTTATATATTCTAATGAGGAAAAGGAAGAGTAAAATGAAGGAGGTAAGGGGAAAAAACTTAAGAGTTCTAACACTTCATTAAATCTTAATATAGTTAATACAATAAAATGATTAATCTATGAAAATGAATCTATAAAGTCAAATGTCAATACTATAGATATATAAATAAGGATTAGCTAATTGTTTTAGTTAACTTATACAGACGTTGCTATTTAATTAAAGTTCTATTATTACTTGATTCCTAAACAATCCTCTATGCAATTAAATAAATATCAATTATTCGATTATTCAAGATTACACAATCACAAAGAGATTAATCACCATTTACACTTGTTAGAGAAATTAGTCATGTATAAATATAAAGTTATTTTACTGTTGGTATATAGTTCTTTTTCGCTCTTACGTGTAACAGTTCTTGTGGGAGACTTCTCGTATCATAAAGTCTTTAATGTCTCTGTCTCTCGGACTTCCCACTTATCGAAAGCCTACAGTCCAAATTTAGTCACTTTAATAGGATCCGTTCACCTTGGTTAATCAGTTAATTAACGTATTAGTTCCTCCGTTATTGTCTTAAATCGCCACTTTTCCGCTTGCCTTCTGAGGCGCCACTTTCGTTCACTCTCACCACTTCAATGGCGCCGCCGCTTTCACTTTCACCCTCGCTGTTTCTCTATCTTCCTGTTGCTTTCTTTCTGAATGTTTTGGTCTAGTCCTCTGTAATTCCTTATTTAAGTCCAAAAACCTTTCTTCTCTGTTCCGTTTAAATCCAAAATCCAGTCTCACTCGCGAAATATGGGTTCTATTGGGGTTTCTCGTTCCAAGCAGTCTCTCTGTTTTTCGCACAGTCACTGCCTGTCAGTCTTTCGCCCTTGTCGTCTCTCGTCGCTGCTCTCCACCTTCCTTGGGCTCGAATTCTCTGCTTTCCACTTTCTGGCACACTTTGTTGCAGTGCTTTACTCACTCGCTTTCGTCTCGATCGGCTTCACTTTAAGCTGGATACAGTTGCGATTCTTTGATTTAATCTTCACCTCCCTGCTGTGCGGTTTCAACGCCTCAGGCCAGCCAGAGCGGCTGGTTTTTTCCCGTCCGGAATTAGGGGGTTTCTCCTGAACCTTCGAGGTGGTTGCCTTCCCCCCGAGGTCCTTGAAGGTTCCCCTTATTCTATTGATCTCTCCAGGATCAATAGCGCCTACAGCGGCTTCCTGGATGGGAATTTTGGACTTTCAAGAGCGGAGCCTCCGTTCTCTAAGTCCTATTGCACTGGTGTCACCGCCGGAAGTCCCATCTTCACCTTCAGTTTAATTCATGAAAGTTTTTCCTAATATTTAAAAGAGTACCTTCCAGCATCATCTGCCATCCAAGAATATTTTAATGTTTCACCCTTCTACAGTATTATTTTAATGACAAAACAGAATAAATTTTCCAGTGTCATCTTCTAGATCAGTGGTTCTCAACCTTCCTAATGCCATGACCCTTTAATACAGTTCCTCATGTTGTGGTGACCCCCAACCATAAAATTATTTTCGTTGCTACTTCATAACTGTAATCTTTTACTACTGGTTCTGTGGGCATGGCTTATTTTGTGGGCGTGGCTTGGAGGTCGTGTGACCGGGTGACCATGGCTATGTGTATAGGGACTACTCAGAGGGCTGAAAAAGTCATTTCTGACAGGTCCTTGCACTTATGACCATCCTTACATTTATGCCAGTGCAGCATTCTTAACAAACGTGTCACTCATTTCACAACTGATTCTCTTCATCATGGTGACAAGATAGGGCAAAAATGTAAAATGTGAGGACAGTTGCAAATTCAAGGACTGGTCAAAAGTGCGAGGACCAGTCAAAAATAACTTTTTCAGCCCTCTGAGTAGTCCATGTGCATAAAAGGATACAGCAATAGAGAGGGATGAAGAAAGGGAAGGAAAATTAGAGTAGGAGTGAGGGTAAGAGTGGGAGGAAGAGAGGAGGAGAAGGAGAAAGGAAGAGGAAGTAGGTTGGAGGAGAAAGATTGCTGTACAATAAAAAAGATGAAAGGGAAGAAAACCAACCCCAAACAAATATAAAGATATTAAGATAAAGAATAAATTGTTAAACTTTAAAGAATAAAAGAGAACAAATATGAATAAATAGCAATAATTAGAAACACACATACAAACATACAATGTATTTTCTTTGAACAGAGTATTTGGCTGGTTCACAAATTTAAATAGTGTTTAGTCATTTCAATTAAATTTACAATTTATATATTTCCTTTTTCCCATATTTATTCCTCATCTATTTTTTTAAAAAAACCAATATTACCCTTCATCCTCATCTCTAATCTTAATCAAATTCAAATTTTCCCTTCTATTCTGTATTATACCCCTTCCCATTGTCATCTATTTTTATATCCAATCTCACATTGGTTAATTATGTAATTATGTAATACAGTTGTTTAATACAAATTCAACATTTTAATATAAATCAATTAGTTATATAACTATCTTTTTTGTATATTAATCAATATGAACATGAATATTCCAATTATTTCCATGCAATCCAATTTCTTACAAATCAATTAATTATATTTACCAATAATAATAAACCAAATAATTTCCCCCATATATTCCTCCAAAGCACAATTTAACCATTTCTGCTTTCAACACAATATACAATTAATAGCATCTCAATTATTACAATTCCCTAGTTAAATAGAGCTTTTTTTCTTTTGTGTTTTAAAATCTTGAACCTCCTCTTTTGCTCTAAATTTCCCATTGTTTGCAGTTTTCCACCTACCTGGAAAAAGAAAAAGAAATCTCTCTCTGCCTCATTTTGTCATGTTGCAGCAAAGACCCTGCTTTACTTCGAGTAAGTACCTTCGAGACCGACTTCTGCCACCAATAGCCTCCCACCGGCCAGTTCGCTCTCACAGAGAGGGTCTCCTCAGGGTGCCATCAGCCAAGCTATGCCAGCTGGCGACACCCAGGGGGAGGGCCTTCTCTGTGGGAGCCCCAGCCCTATGGAATGAACTGCCCCCGGAAATGCATAAGATCTCTGACCTCCAGGTATTTCGCTGTGCCCTTAAGACCCTGTTGTTCTGCCAGGCTGGGTTATCAATGTAATAATTTTAAATCAGGTGTTTAATTTTTGGGGTCTTAAATTGAGCCGAATTATTTAATAATTTTAATAATTTTAATTGATGTTTGTCTTGTGTTTTTAATAGGCTGTACACCGCCCTGAGTCCTTCGGGAGAAGGGCGGTATAGAAATAAAATTATTATTATTATTATTATTATTATTATTATTATTATTATTACTTTCAGTTTCGCTTTTCAGCATGGCTTGGGGGAAAAAATCTGCACCACTTTGCAGCTAGCAAAACAGCTGAGAACAAATCAGCTGAGAGTCAGGAGGCCAATCTAATCAACTTATGGTAATTAACCTATGCTGGAACTGAAAGGGGCTGTTTTTTCTATTTTTGCAGGCACGGGTCTACTCATTTGTTTTCTCTTAACACTGATCAGCTGTAGGGCAGCCCTTTGAAGCCCTGCGGCAAGAATTTAAACAATTTTTTTCCCTTTAGTCATCAGCTGGGACTCAGGAGGCAGCAATAGATTGGGAGTGGGCGGGGTAAACGACCGGCGACCGGAGATCCAACAGAGGTAGAGGGTGAGGGTAGGTGAAGGCATGGGGGGGGCAAGAGAGGGCTTTGGCGACCCCCTATGAAATGGCCATTTGACCCCCAAAGGGGTCGCGACCCCCAGGTTGAGAACCGTTGTTCTAGATTTAATTAGGTTGTTCCTTTGTCTAGATAGATTGGTTGCTGACCTCGCTTGCCTTCATCTTGTAAGCTTTATCTATTGCCTTTTGTCAAAAGCAAATATATCTATACCAAGAACACCCACCAGCATTTCTGTTGGAGTCTTTGAAGCTAGTGAATACTGCCACCATATCAAGATAAAGATTAGATAGCTCATGTAAGTTGTATAATGGAGCAAGCAAGTTAAGAGGTGAGGTGGCACAGTGGTTAGAGTGCAGTACTGCAGGCTACTTCAGCTGACTGCTAGCTGAAGTTCGAATCTCACCCTCAGCCTCCCATCTTTCCGAAGTGGGTAAACTGAGGACCCAAATTGTTGGGGGCAGTATGCTGACTCTGTAAACAAAGAAGGCTGTAAAAGCACTATGAAATGGTATATAAGTCTAAGTGCTATTGCTATTAATATATTCACTTTACTGAATATAGCAAGCCCTTTGATATGGTAAATCTTGCCAGAATGCCTTCTCAATTTTTTGAAGAAACTTTAAAATAATAACTCATTTTTGTAAAACAAGTTGTTCATAATACATATCACAGTGAGTCAAAGATGGATATTGTTCTCAATTTTTTTTAAAAAAATAAGCAAATCTATTATAATAATGGCAAGATTTGAAGAAGTGACAGCTAAAATTGAAAATGACTGTTAACGTACAACCAAATATGTATATGACACCACTTTGTCAGCTGAAAGTGAAGAAACTGGGAATAGGTCTTACTAAAAGGAAAAAAACCCTGCAAAAATGGATTATTGATATTAAGATAATGTTAACTAACATGCTTCATGCAGGCAATATGAAAATGTGAAGGCAATACATAGTTTGTTTTCTTGGATTAAAGAATAGATAAAAATGACAGTGAGTTAGATAAGTCAATAGGAGCCAAAGAAAAAAGAAAATTTAAATAAAATCATAAAGGATAAGGCTATTTCTATAATTCTATACTAATGGAATGATTTTACAGTGGTAATGCCTGATAAATCTGGATACTGAGAACAAGACAAATGCCTTCAATTTGGACCTGAAAACAATTACTAAGAGCCCCGTGAACTGCGAAAACTAACCAGTTGATCCACACAAGAAAACTGATTAAGGGGGTAAATAACAAGAAGGGATTCACATACTACAGGCATATAAAGTTAATGGATGATGAATCAGAAAAAAATACTATGGAAAGTTGAAAAGTAGGGGGAAAAAGACAATGGATACATTGATAAATTTGATCAAGGACATCATTGGAATGTCTTTCAAAGAGCCATGGATTACAGCTGATAATAGATCAAGAGGATGGCCTTTTGCCATTACATTCAGCTATTAGGAGCAACTCAGTAACTCAGTATATAAATAAAGAAAAGATGCAGAAACACTATGGGACAATTATTTGAACAACTAACACAATCTCCGAACAAACAAATAAGATACTTTAAAGGTAGCATTTAGTAACTATATCAGCTTTTTTTGGCACTCCAAAAAAACCCCCCAAAACCCTGGAGATCAGAGATGGCAAAGTTATATCACTTTAAGGACCAAATAGTTTTCATTCTTAAAAGTTCTGAACAGAAAAGATCAAACTTCTGTTGAATCCTGGTCAAATTAGCACACCACTGTGGATGGTTTTGAGATGATGGACCATGCTAATCAATGGTGCCAGCATTCCTGGCACCCCAGAAGACTCATTGATTAGGCAAAAAAAAAAAAAAAAGTGAGTCTGTGGTACATTAGAAAGTGAAAGAAAAGATAACACTTTTTTTTTTAAAAAAAGCAGTTTTGAAAATTTAGATATTAAAACAACTTTTGAAAAATATTTTTAATTTGGAGTAGAGTATTTTGTTAGTTCATTCCATTTCTTTACAGGCTTTTTATTAGATATTGTGGAAGCCATTCTCCCAATCTGGGGAAATTTAATGGTTGAAAATAAAAAGTTAAAAGTACCTGGTGGTCATCCTAAAACTTTGGAGATTTAAAGTTCCTTGAGGAATCAAGGAATTTTATTTTGAAAGAATGCTCTGAACATTATTCCTGAAATGGTCAGAGCATCATTTCAAAAAATAAGCAGCTTAATTTTGAAATTCAAAAATACATTTCAAATTTTCTGCTTTTTTCTGATCCACAGATAACTGATGGAGTATCCTGAAATTGTAGCTTTACAAATGGTGACAAATTGTGAATTTTCAATTATCTACTAAAAATAAAAAGGCATCTGGTAGAGCCTTATCAGACTAATAATTTTTATTAAATGGAAATTACATGTAAGGCTATTCTCTGGAATTTGAAAAATCTGAAGCAACAGATAAAATGTTAGCATTCCACATGGCCTTTATGTGCAGCAGAAAAAGAAAACCTTTGGAAGGACAAGTATCATACTTGACAGATTAGTACAACATTTGCAAAGTCAAACTTTCAGTGTTTATTGGCTTCCTGACAGAGTTGTGAATTATCATGAGAACCCACCAAAGCATTAACTGATTCCCGATGCCTATAATTCAGAGAACGAGTGCCCAAACTCTTACTTTGGTCTATAAAGCAGTCAGTAATCTTGTTCTAATCTACTCAAGAGGCCATCTGCTCTTGAAACATTAGAGCTTGATGAGTCTGGAGGCTTTATCTGATTCACAGTATAATACCAAATGCTCAGAAGTCAGTCCCTCTCTCTGCTGGAAACCCTTGATTCTGAAATTCTATCTCCCACTAGATTGCATTCCTGAAACAAAGTTACCTTTGTGACAAGTTACACTACACCATAATAGAAAGATTGTAATAAAGCTTGACAGCCCCCAGCCTGATTCCAGGAAGACTATGCTGGTCATCCATTCCTTGGATGCAGTTGTTGATAGAATTGGTCAATACAGTTTTGCTGCATTTTGGAGTGTAAAAATAGGTCAGAGAATGGAAGAGTTTAAAACAAAAACAAGTGATTCACTATCCCATCCAAGAAGTGTTACATTGGTCTTGTAATAGCAGAATACCAGCTTCTAAGTTTTCTTTAAATTTTATTGTAGGGATAGAAGAGCACAAAAATAGTTTCATGGCTAGCAGTGGAACTAGGAATCACTGGAGACTACTAGGATTCTCACACCATGGTGGGACTCAATGGTTATGCCAATTTTAAAAAGTTATTTCTGTTGCGATACCCTAAGCACCACTGGAAACTGAATTAACTTCTCATTTAATGTCCACAAGGTTCCAAAATAACAATGTTCTGAAGGTATTTTCAGAGATGCAGAGCAGTAGTGAGTTTCAAATCCCATCGCTACCGATTCGCTCGTGGACGCACGCATGCTCATGCGCAGAGACGTCTGGGGGGGGGCAGAGCCTCCCACTGCTGCTGCTACTGAGTTGCCTGATCCGGGGCAAACCGGTAGCAACCCACCACTGATGCAGAGGTAATTTAGATGTATTAGATGCAGAAGTAATAAGTGTTACTCCTCCTGCTGCTGTTAGTTAAGGTTACCTAAGTATAATATTGAGAATTGCAAATGATCATATTTCTTCAGACAGTGTTAAACCTGGAGTTAGCGCTGATCATTTTTACCCTAAGTCAGGTTTATGTGTAACTCAGGTTTATGTGTGTGTGTTCTAGAAATCAAATTTTACTTTATCTTGTAATTGAATTTCACAAGGCTTATTGGATTTGCTATGTGGATTAAACTAAAGCTTCCACATACCATTGAACTTTCTTTAAAAACACACTTTTCAAATAATGATTATCCAAAGCTTATACAATCCCTTAGGTCCTACACGTTGCAGTTTGGCATTGCAGTAGATCCAGTGAAGTTTTGAAAAAATAAAGGAAGAACTGCAGTTTGGATTCTTAGTCTTGTATTGCCAAACCCTTTTTCTCCAACCATAAAGGTAACTAGGACTTGAGGGTTGTACCGAAGAAAGTAGAATGAACATAACAATCTGTGTTTATTTATCTTCTTTTTAAAAAGAAAAATAACACTAGAAACCACATAATTGCTAAAACACTGCAAAAGCTGGCATTTTAGGAAAAATTCTTACAATGAAATGTAACAAAGCAGACACAAGGATAAAGAAATACTATTCAATAGTATGATTGCAAATATACAATTTCTTGCTTGAGCTACTAGTATCAAAATGCACAATGAACAGAATAATAGTCATGCATATCCATTGATGAGAAGTCTCAAACTTACAGTACGAAATGGTAAAATGTTATTATAGCATTTTTTTTGTGAAGAACAGAGACTTATTTTGACATAACTATCTAACAATTCTAGCAAAGTTCTTTCACTTAATAAAGACTTTTGGTCTAAGAAGACACAAAAACTGTTGGTAAATTTAAGAAACTTATCCTGCATTTTTGCTTGGAGCATCTTACTGAAGTATGATTGGTTCAATTTAGAACATGTTGCCCTGGGAAACCTAAAGTAATTAAAATAAGGCTGGCAAAGTAATAATGCAGAAAAAGAGGAAAACAGACTGCAGGAGCAAAGCTTTCATTAAGAGATGAAATCATTACTGTACAGAAAAAAACCATGAGAACAAGTCCTGCATTATTCCTTTTTCTTGAGCTGAAAAGTTGTGGGACCATATGTGTTAGAAGAAGATAAAGGAGAATTGTGAATAAGTGAAGGTAATCACACAAAAACAATAGACATGCTAGAGGTACTTCAAGATCTTTTTTATTGATCACATGAAGAATGAAGGTTCTGTGAAAAGAATGATCAGATCCTTGTTGCATGGTTTAAAAACAGAGCAATAGAAGCAAAAGCACTGACTGATGGGAATTCTTTATGTCAATTTGTAATTACTGGTAGTTATAATATTTTATGAATGCCATTGCTACAAAACTTACTCAAGTCAATTAGCATCTTCATGGATATATCCACACAGATATTTTGGGAAGGATCAATATGGAAGCATGCCTTCTTCCAGGATGGTTTTCTATTTTGTGATCTAGTCTATAGGCTTGACATTTCTTGATGGCTTTTCACCTACATTTATTTCTTTATTTATGAAATTAATATCATCACTGCTTATCTTAACAAATAACTGTGCACTTCATAGTACACAAAATGAAAACATCAATAAATATCAATATATAGATATAACTACATAATAAGATGGTTGCATATACTGTACATTTAATAAACATGTACACAAATATATGTAAAATACAAGCATGTACGTTCTATATGAAAATATGTGATTTCTATATTATTCAGAATTAATGAAAATTCCTATTAGCCTTATCTGCATTATTGTCATCCATATGCAATAAGCTACAAGTCATGTCATCTTCCAAAGTTCAACACAACTGGAACCTGGGTTGGAAATGCTCCTTTATTAAATTGCATACTCTTCTTGTACAGGATATCTTTTCTGTCTATACAAAAACCCCAGCTGCTTTACATAATCCCAACTGCTATTACACAGGCCGCTTTTTCGATCTGTGTATTCTGATAATTCTTTAACATTGGGAGCCATGAGCACTATTCAATCACAACTGATAATTTAGAAATCTTGTAGGTTTATTAAACCATCTGGATTTTATTTATTTTTATTCACTTATTTGATTTCTACAGCCATTGACTTCAACAATTAGAATAGAATAGAATAGAATAGAATAGAATAGAATAGAATAGAATA
>WNWU01013629.1:7127805-7164052 GCA_012654045.1 Ptyas mucosa | reverse complement strand
TAGAATAGAATAGAATAGAATAGAATAGAATAGAATAGAATAGAATAGAATAACAGAGTTGGAAACGACTTTGGAAGTCTTCTACCCCAACCTCCTGCTCAGGCAGGAATATACCATTATACCTATACCATTTCAGACAAACGGTTGTCCAATCTATTCTTAAAAACTTCCAGTGTTGGAGCATTCACAACTTCTGGAGGCAAGTTGTTCCACTGATTAATTATTCTAACTGTCAGGAAATTTCTTCTTAGTTCTAGATTACTTCTATCCTTGATTAGTTTCCACCCATTGTTTCTTGTCCTGTCCTTAAGTGCTTTGGAGAGTAGCTTGACTCCCTCTTCTTTGTGGCAACCCTGAGATATTAGAACACTGCTATCATGTCACCCCCAGTCCTTCTTTTCATTAAATTAGACATACCCAATTCCAGCAACCGTTCTTTATATGTTTTAGTTTCCACTCCCCTAATCAACTTCATTGCTGTTCTCTACAATCTTTTTAGAGTCTCAACATCTTTTTTACATTGTGGCGACCAAAATTGGATGTAGTATTCCAAGTGTGGACTTACCAAGGCATTATAAAATGGTATTAACATTTAATGTGATCTTTATTCTATCCCTGTGTTAATGCAGCCTAGAACTGTGTTGGCTTTTTTGACAGCTGTAGCACACTGTTGGTTCATATTTAGGTGATTCTAGGACTCCAAGATCTATCTCACAGTTACTATTATTGAGTGAGGTACCACCTATACTATACCTATGCATTTGGTTTTTCTTGCCTAAATGTAAAACCTTACTTTTTTTCACCATTGAATTTCATTTTGTTACAAATCCATCTTGTGGTGATACTGTCTAACCCAATTTTTCTATCTTATCATGTAGTAGGTTGTGGTCTTATCAAATGCCTTACTGAAGTCCAAGTAAATTAGATCCACAATATTCCTCAGGTCCATCAAATTATTTTGAGTGGTGTACATCATAGAACATAAAACAAATTAAAAATGATTAGATGAAGATAAAGAATGTAAAGACTTCCTCTGTCTATTCATGACTAGCTCTAGGGCCTAATGCTCATCTCTGTTTCTTAGTTAACAGAGACAACATTGTCCAAAGACACTTCTGTGATCATGTGATCAGCATGACTATATGCTGGGGCTCACAGAATGCTGTTATATATATGGCACCCAAGTAAAATTGTAACAATGAATGATAATACAGCCAAGAAATGGAGCCTTTCACACATTCATCACCAAATATTTCCAGATGTATAAAAGACCAGCAGTATTGGGGTCATCCTGATCTCTAAAAAGAAAAAAATTCCAAGGGCAGGGACTACAGCAGAGAAGGCAACTCTCCTGGTTCCCACTAGCCAACATTCTTTAGCTGATAGGACCTATAACATGCCCAATCTGCATGTTGAATTGAATGGGTAAATGGTGATTTATTGACAACTTGATGTGACAGCATGCCATTGTCAGCTGAAATGAACATTGACTGAATCAGTAATGGTAGTGAGGTAGTTTTTCCCACCTTTTTAGGAAATGCAGTTGATTTCTAGTGTTGCTAGTGTTGCTATTGTTTCAGACAGTTTTTAAAGAAAAACAATCACAACAATTGATTCAATCTGGATCTATAAGACTGTTAGATCTGGCAGATTAACATCTTCTAAATTCCCCTGTCTGGCCTATTAACAACTCTTTTGAAACCCAGAACCTCTGTTTGGATTCAACTAAACACATGCTTAAATATCTCTCTCTCAAATCAAAAAGATTTTATATCTTTCAGTTTTAATTCCATGTCTGTCAAAGTGACTGTTAATTATCATCACCACAAGAGGATGGTCTGAAATAGTAGCAATATAAAGGGTGTTGCTATGCATGTTAATTGTGCCACTGTGATTAATTTATATTAAATAATATTTTGACATACATTTTTTATAAATATCAGATTGTATGACACTCCAGCCATTTCAAATACAAATCAGTGTGCTATATATTTTCAATGCAATGCATTTTTATCATAACTGACAAAATAGATATTATTTTTAACATAGTGTTAGACAACTCGTTGAAGATGAATATATTATACATTTGGAGGTCATAATTAGATTAGCAAGCAGTGGGAAATTATTCATCAATATAGTCTATTTGCAATATTGACATTTTTCATTTAGCCTGTAACTGTCACTGTTGCCATCTGCTTATTGCCAATTGCATACACACACACACACAAATATTCTTGTTAAATATACATGGTTAAATCATTGACTAACTTTCACACATTTCATTCACACAATACGAATCATCATATCACCTGTGTTTGAGAATAGCTTTTCTGTAGTATGAAATGTCCCAGAATAATGACAGTTCTATTTATAGAAAGTGCAGCTCTCAAATAAAATATTAGGCAGAAGGACAGAGAATTAAAGTTATGGAGAAGCACAAAGTGTGTGGTGGTGTATAGTTTATCTTCCCACATGCTTTTAGCCAAGTTAAGAGAGAAACTATGAAGAGTACATGAGGGAAATATCTGTTTCCTTCTCCAATTCTCTGGTCTTGAAGTTGCTCCATCCTCATTTTTTTTTCACATTAAGAAAAGTCAATAGAATATCAGAAGTGAATCACTTCCTAAATATCTTGGGGAATAAAACTGTATGCTAATTTAAAATCTGCAGCAACCATACAGTCAAGGGTTGCCCAAGGTTTATTTTCTAAACTGAAAGTAGGACTGTTCACATCTATGCACTGACTCTTATGTAATCCATTTCCATCATTCTCTGGCCAACTAAGCATCTCTTTGAATAAAACAAAACTGATTATGAGATGTCCAATGCAATTGTTTTTGCAATCAGCTACCACAATCAAGCCACAATAGATCACTCAGAAAACCCTCTTAGAAGGAAGCATATAATGCAGACAGCAACTCAAGCCATTCTGGAGATTGGTACACCTTAATCATAATAAAATGGTGGATCTAGAGGACATTAAGGATTAAGGTTGGTTTTGGCATCTACAACAAACAACTCACAAAGCTATTTAATGCCAAAAACATCTCTCTGCATGCATGTTTATAAGCTATTGCAATCCAACAATAACATTTTTAGATTTAACAATGGCAACAGTGCCCAAAGAGGGAGAGAGTAAAAAAAACAACAACAATTAGGGTTCCAAGTATGAAATCAAAGCCTTTCCCTATTTTTAATATCTGTTCTGTTATACCAGTATGTTAAAAAAAAGGAGAGGCCCTAAAATTTGTGGTTGCAGCCATCATTGTGATTTTTTTTTTGGACCACACCTTTGTGGAGATGCTTAGATTGGAAGAATTTTGGAAGAATAGTCTTCTCTTTGTAACGTTACACACATCCTGATATGCAGCCTGGTATGTATAAAGACATCATCAAGAATAGGTTCTATGAGCTGAAACTCTACTTTGAAAAGACTATTTCTAGAAATGTGTATATGACCATATATATTTTTGATTTCTCATTGCTATCAGTAACAAAATGCTCAGTTCAAATTCTTCACTATCTTTGATAGCAAAATAAACGTGGAAGATATAGAATATATTTTGCTAGACTTGTTAACTTAGAGGGAAGATAACCAAAATGTTTTAGAACACAATTCCTTTGCTATATTGAGTCTTGCAAAGAAATGAGTGCGGATATGAAAACGTGTTGATAACCAATTATTTGACCTTTCCTTTAAAAATCATGTGCGGCCAACTGTTCTTATATGGGAAGAGATCATATCTGGTATCAGCAATTGGCCTGCTAAACCTAAAGTAGAACCCACTGGTATTCTCACATTGCCTTCTCATTGAGCCCACAAATATTTGCTTGGCTTTCATGGGTATTCCTAGTGAAATTATAGCATGAATTCTGGGGAATTAAAACAATAGCTTCTAGAAGGTCTTGAAGGGCTGCAGTCTTTGCTAGTTATGCCTGAGGAATAAGCTTGAAAAAATTTCCAAATTTAGCCAGAGGATCCACTAGGAGTTTCTTGTCTCATAGTTTCCTCCAAGCTGAATTTGAGAAGTTGTTACACCCATAATATGATACCATACATTCTTATAACTATATTTTATTAAGTTATTCGGAAGATATTTCATAAAGGTAATAACATATCTCAGTAAACCAAAATAAGAATCTTCAACCCAGTGGTCCTTTTGAACAATGTAGAATGTGACCTAAATATGCTTCTTCAATCTTCCCCCTTCTCCCTACCTCTGAATTAAATAAAAATAATAGTCACTTATTTTAAAAAATGGCCATTCCTTTGATGTATTTTATTATATCCAACTTCACAGCAATTTATGTAATATGAACTGCCTAACAAGCTGGAATACTGAAATATTGGACATACATTATCAAAAAGGAATACATTTTGTTTCATTTTCAGTATTATGGTAGTATTATCTTCAAGGAACCCCGCAGTGAAGGATGCTGAACTGTATTCTCTTAATTTTGTTTTATACAATAAAGCAACATGGGAGTTTAAGGTCTGAAACTAAGAATGCTAACAAAGAAATAAGCTGTTTGTGAACAGTTACATTTAATAGCCTTTTTCTTTGCATTCTTTGCAAATCACATCAGAAATTGTTCAGTTTTGCATTGGAAATGGGTGATAAAGCCTGCTACCCAGCATTATGAAGAAGAAGAAATCCAGTTACACTAAACATGCCTCTGGAGCAGATCAAAAGGAGGCTTCAGAAATGCAGAACTTTACAACTCTTTCCAAACTTGAACTAACTAGGAGCCTAAGGAAAAGGTGGTGCAAAAAACTACAGCAGAAATTGCAACTCTGGGATCAATGCTCATAAGAAAACTGAAGGTAGGAAGAATATGGTCATACTGCACTCTACAAGCATAGAAATCTACAGTAGTATGTAGGATATGTATACAGACAAACTCCACAGAAGATCTGAGGGCATTCGGAAACTATTATGAAGCAAAAATCTAAAACAACAAACAAACAAAAAACATTTTAATTCTGGATCCCATTAACTGGAAGAGAGCACAAATATACATTTTTAACAAAATAAAGACTGAAATCCAAAATTTGTATATTTGGGGATATGGAACACCTGAGGCTGTATGATCAAATTCTGTTATTTGTCAAGCCAAATTCTGTTCTTTGTCTGATACTTTGACATTGTGATTGATCTTCTATGCAGGGAATGCATGATGGATCACAAAGCCCCAGAAAATAAAAAGGAATTCATTCAAAGGCCCTTGAAAGACCTGGCTGCTTTCCAGGAAAATATCTACATACATCCAGAAACACAATTCATAAATGCATAAAAACACCGATGCTATTACCAATAAACCTAAATTCAGCATCCACCAATCTAGAGAAATTCTCAGAGGTATTGGCAAAGAGGCAAAGCCTATAAGATGTCTTGTCTAGTGATACAGCAGAAGAAAAAAGGGGTTCATAGTATGTCTAAAATGAAATAATCCCAACGTGGCTATTGGATTACATCCTTTCTCTTTGTACGAACAGCAGATGATATTCAAAAAAGAACAAAGGAAAAGAGATAAATATTTTAGGAGACAAATTCAGTATATGCTTGACTAGCATCTGAACAATCAGCTCAGATTGTTTACATTCAGATCCCCATCTTGTTTGGAATTGCTTCCATGGCTATTGTTTAGCCAGTGAACTGAAATGTTAGAATATGTTTTGGAGATATTAAAGGACTGTACACTGTTTTTCATGCTGTATATGTGGACATATAAACCAAGTGCTAACTGAACCACAGAGAATCCATGCTTAATTGAAATGCAACCTCTTTTCAGTCTTGCTCAGCAAATCACCTTTACTAGTGATCATGATGGGTAATGAACTTAATGAACAATATAATGACTTCTCAATCTAATGGAGTATATATAATCTCTCTGAAGGCAGCGGCATGTTAAAACAATGAAGTGCCAAAGATCAGGAGAAAATCAAATTTAACGTTTAGATAAAAGTACTATGGGTCAGGATGTGACCTTTTCTGACCAAGAACTATGCAAGCACAGCTTAGAGCCCTCCCCAGATAGTATTCTAAATTATAAGAATAATTCATGAGATTTATAAAAACAAGCTGATCACAAGAGATGAAGAGGACCTCTATGTGAAAGATGGGGAAGTGGCTATGAATGTACTGTATGTGCACAAGAGTGTCTCCATATTTTGCTAGTTGTTTGCTGCTTTTTGCTGCAACTCCTCACACTGTCTTTTCCACACTGGAAAAGAAAATCAGAGCTCTAAGAAAAATTTTGGTAAGAAACTAATTACTAATTTATAACTTAGTTATAGTTATAATTAACCTCTAGTTAGTTGGAAAATTATATGAATCAGCGATACATACTTCTAACTACTTGTGCTGTAATGGAAAAGTATACACAAGGTAAAATTATATTCAAGGTTTGATACAATTATCCTATGCAAATGGCTGCCTTCTGTTGATTGTGTTCCCACAGTGACAAAATTTGAGAGAGGAATCCTTTTCACAAATACGTATCACAGATAATACTATGAAGATTACTGGTGCTACACATAGGAAGGATAATGCCCAGTGTGGGATTCAGCCAGTTCGCACAACTTCAGAAGAACCGGTTGTTAACTTTCTGAGCAGTTTTGCAAACTGGTTGTTGGAAGAAATCATTAGGGCAGAGAACCGGTTGTTAAATTACTTGACTCCCACCACTGATAATGCCATGTTAAGGAAGATGAAAGAAAGGACTTTTGTGACATAGATTCATTTCACCAGATAAAATACAATTCATGATCAGTGAAATGAGCTACACAGAAAACTTGTCATTACCAAAAAGAGTGTGAAAACACTTATGATCAAAGTGGAGGTCAGAGTCAAGATACTAACATCTAAGGCATGTGGTTTAATACATACAGAAAACAGAATAAAAGAATTGGAAGTCTAGATCTTGGAAGTCTTCTATTCCAACTCTTTGCTCAAGCAGGGCACCCTGGACATTTCTGACAAATGGTTGTTTAATCTTTTCTTAAAAACCTCCAGTGATGGAGTACGATTTCATAATATCAAAAAAAAAAAAAAACCCTCTTCTGACCTTGAATTAGGATGTTGACCTATAGGAACTCAAATAAGATTTTATGAAGTAACATAGTATGGTATGGTACAGCATGGTCTGGTCTAGTCTGGTATGGTACAGTGTGATATAGTAGGGTATGGTACAATATGGGATTATATAGTATAGTATAGTATAGTATAGTATAATAGAGTAACATTGTAGAGGTAGTGTTCAACTTACAACAGTTTGTTTAGTGATGGTTTGAAATTACAATGGCACCGAAAAAAGTGACTTATGACTATTTTTCACACAATCATTGCAGCATCCCCATGATTATGTAATCAAAATTTAGAACCTTGGCAATTTATTCATATTTATGATGGTTACACTCACTGGTCATGTGATCACCCTTTGTGACCTTCTGACAAGCAAATTAAATAGGGAAGCCAGATTCACTTAACAACTGTGGCAAGAAAGGTCGTAAAATGGGGCAAAGCTCACTTAATCACTGTTTCGCTTAGCAACAGAAATGTTGAACTCAGTTGTGGTCATAAGTTGAGGACTACCTGTATTGTAACATTGCCAATATAATTTAAATATTAATGCATTATAGAAGCTGTATAGAAGTGAAATAATGCTGTATACTCTTCCCATATTTATTCAATGTATATGTCCATATATGTTATGGAAAGTGGACTGGAAGAAGATAAATGGCTTTAAAATTGGAGGAAGAAACATCAATATCCTGTGCTATGCTAATAACACTATTGTGATTTTGGGAGTGTCTAGAACCGTGATGGCGAACCTATGGCACGGGTGCCACAGGTGGCACGCGGAGCCATATTGGTGGGCACGTGAGTGTTGCCCTAGCTCAGCTCCAGCGCGCATGTGCGCACCAGCCAACTGATTTTCAGGCCTCCCAGTCCCAGTGGAAGTTGGGAAACTGGCTGTTTCCGACCTCTGGAAGGTCTCCAGGGGGATGGGGAAGGCTGTTTTTCCCCTCACAGGCGCCTAGAAAGAATCTGGAGCCTGGGGAGGGGGAAAAACGGGCCTACCAGGCCCACTGTGCCATTGCGTGTCAAAAGCAGGGGGAAGTGTGGGGGGTCATGTGCGCATGTGTGGGAGGGCAGGGTGCATTGAATTATGGATGTGGGCACCCTCACCCATGACCCCCTCCAAGCTCCCCCCACTTTTGGCACGTGACGACAAAAAGGTTAGCCATCACTGGTCTAGAAGCTCTTGTAATAAAAGTCAAGGAACACAGTAACAAAATAGGAGAAAATTAAATATGTAGAAGACCAAGCTAATGTCAGAAGTTAAAACAACTAATCTTAAGATTGACACTGGTGATGCTGCAATGGTAGATATCTTGTGCCTTTTAGATTCAACCATCTTTCATATAGAAACAAGCAGGCATGAAATATATTGCACAATAGCACTTGGTAGAGCAGCCACAAGGGCCTTGGAAAAGTTATTCAAATATGATTTGTCCATACCTACAAAGATCAGAATCATCCTTCCCCAGTGAGTCATAAAGGCAAATCTAATAAAAAACCCAAGTTGTTTAAGATACAAAACAAAAAAGGATACATTACAATGTTTATCATAGTGAGTAACTAGTTTTGTTTCAGTGACATCAAGGCAATACATGTCTTGAGAATATACATATTAACTAGTATATATTAATTGAATTGAATTGAATTTGGCCAAGTGTGATTCAACACACAAGGAATTTGTCTCCGGCACTTAGGGTACATGCAAAACAACAAAATAATAATAATAATAATAATAATAATAATAATAATAATAATAATAGTGATAATGATAATGATACCAATAAAAGAGAGGAATAAACATAATAATGATAAATAATAGTACTATAACCACAGTATATGGGTAAATGTACATAGGCATTAGACAGCACAGTAAGAATTAGATGTTCAGCAGAGTGATAGCACAGGGGAGAAAATTGTTCCTGTATCAAGTTATTTTGGCATGCAATGCCCTATAGTGGCATCCCAAGGAGTTGAAACAGTTTAATTTAATTTCAAATAGGAAATAAATGAAATTATATTAAGCTTTTGGTTCTAGTAACATTCCCTTCTTTTTGTAATATGGCCGTACTTATCACTCCACTCCCATGTCTGAAAAGAAATTGTGTATTTTTAATAGTTGCAATCAACATTTCAATGTGTGCTTCTCAATGAATTGGGATGTTTAATATAAGAGCCAGTTTGCTGTAGTGGTTGGTCATTAGACTAGAAATCAGTAGACTGTGAATTCCAGTCTCACCTGAGGCACAAAGCCAGCTAGATGACCTTGGCTCAGGCACAATTTTTCAGCTGCAGCAAGCAGGCAATGACAAGCCACTTCTGAAAATCTTCTCAAGGAAATTGCAGCGTCTTATCCATGCAGAATTGGACAAACAAATGAATGGAAGAAATCAAAGTATGTTCAGGTTTTGTTTGGTTTGGGATTGTTCTCTACGTAACGCTGCATATTTTACATTTTATGCCACCAGGATGTCTGCAGATTGTTGTCTCTATGACTCAAACCACAGAATATTAGCAATTATTCATGTAGTCACATGTCTGCATGCCATGTTTTGGACCTTTGAAGCAGGAAAACAAAATTCTAATATGTTAAAATCTGCACGATTGTATCACTGTTGGAATCAAATTGTAAAAAAACAACAAAAGTAACCTGACTTCTACTTATAAACCTGCAACCAGATGTTAAGTGAATTGGACTACTAACCTTTAACCCCTAGTGGCTACTTTTGACATCTCCTAAAGAATGTCTATTGAAAAGTATATCTGAGCATGTTGTCAAGCATTGACTTGGTTAATCAGGGTTAGAGTTTGTGTTTCCAAAATAATGTTTTACTGTGTGGTATCAAAACTCAAACTATGGTAATGAACTGGAGATACCTTAAAATTTTTGGCACATTAAAAATAAAGTTGCCAAGTAGCACTGAACTTTTGTTAATGTCATGGCATCACTTATTCTTTCTGCTATCTTCTTGGATGTGTACAACTTCCTATTCCATGTTAGTATTCAACTTCCCAAAATCCTGCTTAATTTTCAAGCCCTGTAAGATTGGGCAGGGATATAAGGAAATATAATTATCTATTTGTTAGAAAACATTTTAGTAACATCACTCAGGAAACTCACCATAGCCTTTTTCTTATACTTGTCTGTCTAAATAATATATCCTCGAATGTCCTGTATAGAATAAATATTCTGTTACTTCAATGGTATATTTCATTATATTATTCATTTGACTGAAATGAAGAGCAGGTGTTAAATATTTGACAACAATGTGGGGAAATAATTAATAGATCACATTTATTATAGAACATCAGACAAGAGTTCCAGCTGGCAGAATATGTTATTAGCACCTCATTCAAATACCAAATCTTGCAGGACAAATCAACATTTACAGTATTGAAAACAAAAGCAAACTTGATGGAAAATACTCTTGTGTGTCAAGAGGCCTATTATTTCATTGTTTAAAGGATCTGACACAAATGGATTTAGGTTATAAATTCATAAATGACTGCAAAAAATAACAACATTTCCTTTAACCTGCATTGTATGCAATTTGGATTTTTTCATTTCTTAACTGATGCTATATAATAGGTTTCAAGGTTGGGATAAAATGTATGTGAAAGACTTGAAAATGAGGTCATCTTGGGGATGAAACTTGGTCAGGTAAATCTTTAAATTTTTTGCAATTTTTTGTTGACATTTCAGGAATGACTGGGGAAACGTTTTAAGTGTTTCTGAAAATGCAGGTACAACTATGAATGTACAAACCAAACCCTGACTCATTTTTCTATGTTTCACATTCAGGTTAGGGCATAATGTGTGTTCCTGCCTCCAGAAATTGTGGATGGTACAAGCAACATATACAAGTGAGTTAAAAAAAAGAAAAGAACCTAATTAAGGGCCACTGAATTAGAAAAAAAAAAAACCCAGACTATAGAATTCAAACAGTTTTTGGTAAGCAAAATAAAGCAAATAAAATAGATAGTATATATCTATTTTAGATATATACGATCGCTTAAAGGACACACAGGAACTGTACTTTATTGTTATAGAATAAAATAACAGTATTCTGAAAGCCTGACTAATACTGATACTCTTATACTAAAGAAAATCAAAGTGGTGAATCTATCTATCTATGCAGATTAAACAAGTTTTTACATAATGGTGTTTTAATTCCTTCTTGAAAACCATCTCCACATTCTTTCACAGTTTCTCATTTATGGTGTACAGTATTTCAGAATGAAATTAAACTATTTTACAACTTTAAACACTGCATATTATTATATTGTACATAATTTATAAAAATTCATAAAACATAGAAAGCCATTTGGTCTTTGGTAGTTAAGGCACCATGCCAAAAACTAGGAAATTATGAGTTCTAGTCTCACTTTAGGCATGAAAGCCATCTGAGTGACTTTGGGCGGTGTGATTGTTATGGAGAAAATAGGAGGAAGAAGGGCAGGGGTGGGTTCTACTTACCTTTACTAACAGTTCGCAATAGGATCACGCATGCGCAGATCGCCGATGATGACATCCCGGGAGGTGGGCGGAGCCTCTCACCTGTTTTACTACTGGTTCTTGCGAACCAGTCCGAACCGGGGGCAACCCACCACTGAAGAAGGGGTATTAGTATGTTCTCTGCTTTGAGTTATTTATAAAAATAATAAAGGCAGGATATAAATAAATAAATAAATCGGGAGTGGTCAAGCTTTCTAATGGTTAAAAGATAGGAAATGAACTTTATTATATGCCAATGATGTATGAAGTCATCAAAGAGTTTTTTAATAAGGCAGAAATCAACCCTGCAGTATTCTGCTAATCTGAAATTTAGGAGAGGCAGCAAATGGTCTACAAATCCCATTCCTGTTCTATAAATTATGAGCAGATATTTTTTAAACAAAAGGAAAGTATTCTATGCATTTCAGAAGAAAAAAGATTTCTTCTTTTTCAGTTTTTCCATAGTGTTAATTTTTCTGTTATGATTCTCTCTGAAAGTAATTGAGAATGTCAATATATTATCCACATTTTTTTCATAATTTGAAACAGAAATTAAAGGAATTTATGGCCCAAATGTATTCAGAACTGACAGGGACTGCAAATACACAGATCTTCCTAATTATTTTCCCGTGATTAGGAACGATGACATTTTCTAAATACCATTATGCCAACTATTACAAACAACTGAATTGCAGTAGTTGCAATGCTTGCTTTTCTAAATTCTTCAGCAAAATAAGATCTAGAAGGGGAAAAGTTGTAGACACTACTTTAATTAATACAGTAGCAAATGTACAGAAGCTGGTTTAAATTATCAGAATAAGGATAATTTTTCTTTAAAAATTGGTCTGGATTAATTAGTATCTTTGCATTTATTTATTAAGAGATAAGCAAATATACCAAGGTACAAGAGAGAAATAATTTATAGAATGATATTCATTGCTACTCAAGCAAAAGTAAAGAGAGCTGTCATTGGCAGCTGATAGGTGGCTTCATTCAACTGCTAGCAGGGGTCAGTCTTCAGTATACTCATTATTTCTTGGCTCTTTTTATTTATTTATTTATATTTATATGCTGCCCTTCTCCAGAGACTCAGGGCAGCTTACAATGCGTTAAGCAATAGCCTTCATACTTTTGTATATTTTATACAAAGTCAGCTTATTGCCCCCACAATTGCCCCCGGGTCCTCATAGAAAGGATGGAAGGCTGAGTCGACCTTGAGTCTGGTGAGAATTGAACTCGCAGTAATTGCAGGCAGCTGGATGTTAAATGCTGCCTTAGTAGGAGCATTAGCCTCCTACACCACTCTGGCTCTTTTTAGTCTTTTATAACTTCTCATTTATTTATATATTATTATTCCAGAAAAGAAAATATTTCCTCAGCTGTTTTTCCTCCATTGGCTTTTTTTCGATTACCATATTTTTCGGAGTACAAAACGCATTTTTTCCCTCCAAAAAGAGGCTGAAACTTTGGGTGCCTCTTATACTCTGAATGTAACTTTTTTTAAGCTTTTTTTCCAGCCCTAACGAAGTGCTAGCGACGCTAGCAAGTGAAGCGATCTCGGTGCTGAGCTTTTTTTTCAGTGAAGTGATTTTCCATGCTTTGCCTGCTCCCTCCGACTCTCAGCTGTGAAGCTTTTTTCCAGCCCTAACCAGGAGCTAATGACTGAAGCGATCTCTGTGGTTTGCCTGCTTTTCTCATTGCTTCTCTCTCCAAAGATCCGTTGTGCTTTAGAAGATGTTTATCCCCAAGCAGGGGATAAAAAACAGCAAACTAATGTGCTGAAGTTGACTAGACTAAGGCCGCTAGCCAGATGAATACCTGGTAGGCAGATTCCCCCCTCCTATTTTCCTCTCCAAAAACTAAGCTGCGTCTTATACTCTGATGTGTCTTATACTCCGAAAAATATGGTAGTTTCTGATGGCATTTTCTTACAATACTTCGTTTGCCTTCAGAATGCACAAATCAAGTTCATTATTGACCCTGATTCCTTCAGCACCAGCTGGAAGGTATTTGTTTGAAGAATAATGCTTTCAATCATGTCCTTAAAAATAGCTAGGAAGGAAGCCGCATTATTTGATATTTGATGGCCTTATTCTATGACAGCTGGGTCTCCATGTGCCAGCTGAAATTACCCCTTGGATCTCCAATTAAACAGGATACAATCCAGTTGGCCTATTTTAAAATTGCCGTGTAGCTTCCCAAAGCAATAATATTCCATTTTGAGGACTTTTGAAAACTCCTCTCCTTTTCTTCTTTCCTTCCTTGAAGACTAGATTTAATGGATCTTGAATGTATAGATTTTAAATTTAATGGACAAAATCTGATCAAGCTGAATGTTGTCTAAATTTCAGGCAGCATCAGACTTTGCCTGAACAAAGTGGGTAAGGTTAATAGAAGCATCATCCAACACAACCAAAAAGCCAATCTCTTTCCCCTTGCTGGTTTCATGTGACCCATTTCTGCCATTGCTTAGTCCCTGCCCCTAATCACTCCAGCTGTGCAATCTGCATAATAAACACATCCACTTTCCCTTTCTCCTCTACTTTCTTCCTCACATTATCCTCTTTTTCTGTAGCAATAGGAAGAATAAAATCTGTCACTTTTGAATCAAATTCCATTAATCATATAAAGAACTTTTGGCTTGAACAATATCCCTTCCCTACCTTAATACATTAAATTGAGGTTTTACTGTAGGTAGATTTCTATTTTCTTTTTCCATTCAGTTCTGTTTGATTCTCTGAGACTGTCGGGTCAAGTCCTTGCAGTTTTCTTGGCAAGGTATTTCAGAAGTTGTTTGCCATTGTCTCCTTCCTAGAGCTGACAAAAGTGACTGTCCCAAAGTCACCTAGCTAACTTTATAGCCAAGGCAGAACTAGAACTCACCGTCTCCTGGTTTCTACCTGATGCCATAACCACTACACCTAACGGCTCTCAAGTCCAGTCTATATTCTTCCATACTGATGCTCAATTTCTTTTCAGAGTCACTTATGTATATGAAAAATCTAAAAACCATACATTCTTCCAAAAACAATTTATTTATTTTATTTATCAAATTTATCTCATCATTCAGCGATTCTGAGTGGATATAAATAGCAATACAAATAACAATATAATTCATGTACATTTTATACTCATTAAGATAGCCCCATACTTGGAATGGTGTTGCATAAGCACAGGAGAGAAATAACAGTTGTTTAGGACAATAATGAGGAAAATATTCAAGCTGAAATTTAAAGCAAACACACAGAGAGACATAAACCAGCCATCCATCAACTCAGCCAGCCAGCCAACCAACTAACTAACCAATCTAAAACACAGTCAATCAATAACATCACATGAAAAATTGGGAGACAAACTCTGTTATAATTGAAATTTCTAGATTTTATTGTAATATAACCAGATTTGTCTGTTTGCTTGTTAGAGTTTTCTTCAGGAGCAAAAGGCAGAGTACACATAGCTCCCTCCTCCCTTCCCCTTTCCTTTTCCCCACAACAACCCTGTGCGCTGAAAGAAAATTTCTGGTCCAAAGTCATGGAGCCTCACCAAGTGTACTCATAAGGAAATATATACAAGAAAGAGATGCAATTCTGTAGTGCTATAAAGTCTAGTCACATCTGCTTGTGACTCTCAACCTGTCTCAGGTCGATTCTATTCTCAGCTACAATCCTCAATTTATTCATTTGTGGGAGGGGGGGGATGACCAGCTCTGGGGCTTCCCAGCCTTGAGCTTTGAACTGTTATGGATCAATTTAAAAAAAAGTCTAGGTAAATATAGAGTCTGAAATGCTATAACCAAACAACAAACATTTATATTATATTAATGTGATGAATGAACGAATTGCTGAATTGCTGTTTTTTGTAACTGAAGAAAAAGTTGACAGTGGTGTTAGAACTCAAAAGTTTTCTTTTCCCCATTGGTATTTGAAGAACTTCTTATTAAAGTAGCAGTGAATCTGACCTTCAGTTATAATCTGCCTTGCTTGTGAAAAATAAATTAAATAAGCATGCGAATTCATTCATTCAACCAAAAATGTAGAATTTGTTCTGGTAATCTCAACAACCAAAGAATATAAGAAAATATTCTAGTTGTTCTGTGAAAAGGAGGCAAAAGAGATTCATTTAGCAAACCAAGACAAACCCGAACCATAAAGTACAATAATTGCTTGGTTAACTTGCTAACATTACTCCCAATGGACCAAATGCTGCAATATCAATCTTGGCGAACAGTGTAGTTGAGACTGGGTAGGGCTGTGTGAAGAAAATGGATGCATATTATTCATTCCAGGTAATCACAACAGAGAAAGGAATTTGTGGAGAGAGGAAGAGAGGGAGAGGAAGAGGAAGAAGAAGAGAAAGAGAAAGCAAGCAAGGAAGCAAGCAAGAGACAAAGAAGAAATTAATCCTATTTCATCAGCAACAGGAAATCAAGATCCAAGTTTTCAATTACTGAAGAGAAAGCATGCCATCTTCATGAATATTAATCAGCAGTCCATCAAATCTTCTATTGCTGGAGAGTACAGATGAGTGTTCAGCCTTATAACATCTGAAGCATGGGCTCAGATGATTTCTTTTTGAACAATGAATGTGAAATTCAGGTGTTGTCACTGCACTTCAAAACACTTATTGGAACCATTTTGCTATATATTGGTTCAAAATAGTATGCCAGTAACTGCAGGTGTACTATGTAACATACAGGTAGTCCTTGACGTATGACCACAGTTGGCATTTGAATGTCAGCCACAAAGGAACATGGTCATTAAGAAAGTCATCACATCACGGGACTCAATTTTATAACTATTTTTTGGTTATTTTTAATAACCATGATTATTAAGCAAATCATATGGTCATTTAAGTGATTCACAGTCATAAGTGAATTGGGGTTCTCAATTGACTTTGCTTGTCTAAAGCTAGCTTGGAAAGTCACAAATCATGATCATATGATGTCAAGTCACTGCAACCATAATAAATGCAAGCCAGTTTTCAAGCATCAGAACTGCAATAATGTGGCTGCAGGCATGGTACAATGATAGTAAGTCTGAGGACAGGTCATATACATTGTTTTTTCTGAGACTGGTATATCTTTAAAACATTAAATGAATGGTTGTAAGTTAAATTTTCTGTACATACAGTATGTACATACTCTAAATACATACATACACAGTGACTCTACAGAACTCTGACCCCAAGCTTAGTTTGCATAAAAGCAACTAATCAAATTGAACTGCACAGAATTTTGTTTCACCGTAAACATCTATAACAAACCACCATGATGCCCAACTTATTATTCTTATAGCTTGTTTCATGAATCAACTTTACTCGTATCTATCCAATCCTTCTTTCACACAACCAAATGGTGGAAGAAGGAGTAAGACAGTGAGGCTATTGTTGACTTGATACCAACTCAGGCATGAGTTAATTATGAAATAAAACAAACACTTGGTTCTAGGGAACCAAGAGAAGTAGGGCACCAGAGTTTTTTTCCCTAGCAATCATATTTTTGACTCTTTCACTGCTACCCTTGACTTTAGTTGTCAGCACTTATTGAATCTTAATGTTTTGACAGTTAAGCAATGAAAGGATCAAGGGGCCCCATTGTTGGGCTGCACTTAAAGCATCAGTTGGCTTTAATCTGATCTGGTACTAACCCAGAGAAGATTGGATCATTTTGAATAATAAAACTTTTATCTACCAAACAGTTCTCCAATATCATGTCTTTGGGAACAGTTTCTAGGATTAGATATAGAACTGCCTCACTTCTGAGTTACTGATAGATTCACTGGATAATGGATCTGACTTATGCAATCCTATAATCTTATGCAAGAGTAAACTCCATTGATGCTTTCCTTTAAATAGACATGTGCTATTAAAGCATTCAAGTCTTACAGAGCACAGAAGGATAATTCCTTTCAAAAAGCATGATGGACTGAATTTTATTTTCTAAGTACTGCATAGCAATGTTTACAGCAATAAATCAAGACAGCTACATTTTTAGGAGCCCTTCTACTGAAACAGATAATACTTTAAAATGCTTAATATTGGCTTTGTTCCTGAGCCTCATGATAATTATTACTAAACAGATCGATTTACAGAAGTAAATTACCATAAGAGTGTAAGGCATTTGCTACTGTTTACAATAAATATTTAAGATTTTTATCAAGGTTGTGCAGAATTGTTGAAGTTAGCTGCTTATTTGCAACTTCTTCATACCCTCCCCCCTTGATTTAAACTAGGTCTATTTACAGGTGAAGAACTGTTCCATTTGTCTTTAAAATTGCTTTTTCTTCAATATGCCAGGGTATTTGGCTAGATAGTCCATCAACATGGAAGCCTGCTATTAATAAAAAATACGTATAATTAAAGTCAGTTGAGAGAAAGTACATGTAATTTTTCCCATATCAGTACAGTTTGTTATCTCTGCTCTCAAACTTAGTTCAGTCATAGGATCCTTATTACTACTAGTAGTGCATCTCAATAATTTTGCCTAATAGGCTTTTTCTATAGAAGGAAAAATAATTTGTGCATCATAACAAGTATCAATATATTCAAATGTCTATTTTTGCAAACAATACTGCCGTTTAATAGAAAATAATTAGCTCTGATACAATGCAAAAATTAAAATACAGGTCAAAGGGAAAAGGATGGTTATTAAATGCAGATAAAGTACAATTATGGATGAATAAGATAGTTTTTGAAATCAAGTGTGGATCTTCCTTAGGAGAAATTGAATGATAATTGGGCAAGTTGTGCTCATAAAGTGGTGTTCAAAGGATTTCTGGGGGAAAGAAGTTACAGAATAACTTCAAGGCAAAATTCTTCAAGGCAAAATTCAAGGCAAAATTCTACCACATTACAACATCATCTAAACTCTTTCATGTCCCAATTTTTACCACTCCTGAAGATGGCATGTACAATTATACAAATTCATGACCCTTCCACTAGATCAGGGTAAATATTATCAGATTAGCTCAAAGTGCTCCAGAGGTCCATGGCGCAGAGAGGGAATGCATCCATTATATCCAATTCTCTCATAGTTTTCCTCTAAACCAAAAGAATGGATATTGCCTTCAGCTTCTGACATCTACTTCAGCAGTTCTTTTTCCTTCTCTATGAAAACATTTCATACATTGTTACAAAGTTGGTGGTTTCAGAGAGCCTGATACTGATGTATATGGCTATTTGTCTGAATAAAAAAGGAAAGCCAATGCTATCAATAACCCTTTAGGGAATGCTTTTAAAAACCACATGGGTCATCTGGTTGTCCCATAACAGCTTTATATAATAAATCATGTTCTTTATTGTTTGCTGGGGAATCTTTCCAGATAGAATGCTTTCTTTTTGATGATTATTCTGTAACTTTTTTCCCCCAGAATGTTAACATTACATCTGTCAGCAGCCTATTTTTCAGAATGTTTGGATATTCAGTGTTGATTGGATCATATTTGTTACATTAAAATAGTTAAGATTTCAGCAGAGCTGACGAAGAATATTTTATTAATTTTAGCCTAGATAATTTAGACTTTTCCAATTATATACATTTTTTTATAATAAAAAAGAGTGAAAAACATAGCAAAGGACATAGCATTGTCCCACATAGAAGAATTAACAATCTATACAGTAGTTAGCGATTTACAACAATTAATTATCTGTTCAAAGTTACAATGGCACTAAAAAAGGAAATGATGACTGTTTTTCATACTTATGATCATTGCAGCATCCCCAAGATCATGTGATCAAAATTCAGACCCTTGGTAACTGACTTATATTTATGATGGTTGCAGTGTTTTGGGGACATGTGATAACTTTTTGTAACTTTCTGATAGGCGAAGTCAACAGGAATCCGTTACCAACTGCAGTGATCCAATAGCAAGAAAGATCATAAAGTGGAGAAAATTGACATTAAGTCAATTTAAGTGAGACATTCAGCAATTTGAGCAAACATGTTGTTTATATACCAAACATGAGCAAAATAGAGAATTTTAAGTCCAGTAAAAGATGCCAGCTGTGATTTTGTGACTAAGTAAAAAAAAAGTGTCTATAGAACAATGGTATTGATTGTCTCATTACTTATAATGAGGCACTAGTCCCTCTTCACTGTTCATAGATTAATAACAGATATATTTTGTTGGAGGAGGAAGATTAAATTGTGCTACTCCAGAGAAAAGCTTTGTTCCCAATAATTTGCTAAATTCCAGTCTAGTACAATAAAAGGGGGACTTCCTTAGATTGCTAGAAAGATTAATTCTAGATAGTTCTTCTCCATTAAGGTTTTAAAATTGTTGCACAAATTCCCTAAGCTCAACTTTCTTGCCTGTAGTTTATTGATTAGGTTTATACAACACACCAAATTAGAAAATTTGATCTAAACGCAATTGCTGGGCCAGTTTTGCTTCCCTTGCAATCATCTTCCGATGCGGTGGGGTGGGGCTGTTGCTGCTGTCGGTGCAACAGCTCCTCTTGATTTTATTTTATTTTAACAATTTTTAGCATCCCCATTGGACACTTTTTAAAAAAAATAATATTTCTTGGAGACAATAACACAACACAGGCAAAGTTTTGGTTGCTATGGACTAATAAGGCATGGGGAAAAGAAAGCACCATACTACCAGCCCGGGATCTCTCACATCAGAACGCAAAACAACCAGAAATTGAGGAGCACTTTGCTGGCAAGAGATTTGTAAATAAAACTATTGCCCCCCTCCATTTCCAATAATCTTGAGAGGATAGAACGGGACCTGCAAAGAGATCTGACAAAACAGCAGATACTAGACTTTCCCGATCTGGGGGTAGTGGAGCAAAATGACAGCCAGCTGTTTTCACAAACAATGAGCCGGTGTGGAGGCTGAGAAAAAGACAAAAAAAAAAAAAAAAAAAGGCTAACAACAAACTAATTCAGAGTGTGGAGAGCTTGCCGTGGGAGAATACAACAGAATTTATGGCAAAGCAATGTCTTCTCACAGCGCAAACAGTTGTTTCAATATTTGAACAACTAATAACCATTGTCTCTTGAGTAACCTATATGCGGGTCAAGAAGCAACAGTGAGAACTGGACATGGAACCACTGATTGGTTCAAAATTGGGAAAGGAGTCCAGCAAGGCTATATAATGTTGCCCTGTCTATTTAATTTATATGCAGTGCACATTATGAGAAAGGCGGAGCTAGGTGAATCAAAAGTTGGAATTAAGATTGCCAGGAGAAATATCAAGAACCTCAGATATGCAGATGATACAATTCTAATGACAGAAAGCAAAGAACTAAAGAACTTCTTGATGCGAGTGAAGAAGGAGAGTGCAAAAGTTGGCTTGAAACTCAAAATTAAGAAAACTAAGATCATGGCATCCGGCCCTCTCAATTCCTGGCAAACAGATGGGGAAGAAATGGAGGTAGTGACAAATTTTATTTTCCTGGGCTCCAAGATCACTGCAGATGGGGACTGCAGCCAAGAAATTAAAAGACGCTTGCTCCTGGGAAGGAAAGCTATGGCAAATCTAGATAGCATACTGAAAAGCAGAGACATCACCCTGCCAACATAGTCAAGGCTATGGTTTTCCCAGTTGTAATGTATAGTTGTGAAAGTTGGACAATAAGAAAGGCTGAACCCCAAAGAATTGAGGCCTTTGAACTATGGTGCTGGAGAAGATTGTTGTGAGTCCCTTGGACTGCAAGACGAACAAAGAAGTCAGTCCTAGAGGAGATCAACCCTGACTGGTCTTTAAAAGACCAGATCCTGAAGATGAAACTCAAATATTTTGGCCACCTAATGAGAAGGAAGGACTCGCTGGAGAAGAACCTAATGCTGGGAAAGATTGAGGGCAAAAGAAGAAGGGGACAATAGAGAATGAGCTGGCTGGATGGAGTCATGAAGCAGTAGGCGTGAGCTTAAATGGACTCCAGAGGATGATAGAGGACAGGAAGGCCCGAGGAGCATTGTCCATGGGGTTGCGATGGGTCGGACACGACTTCGCAACTAATAACAACAACAATAACCATTCAACATGATGTAGAGACAACGAAAAAAGATATAGCTGTTTTTCTACAAGCTCAACAACGGGCTACAGGCACCCCCACTTAAGTCCTCACAGCAGACTTGGTAAATCCCATACTCAGGTTACGGAAGAGGAAAAAGAGTAAAGACCCAGGGAAACAGTTACAGAGCCTGTTAAAAAGTGGCAGCCCACTCAGAAAAACAGCCCTTTTCCAGGCAAGACAACAAGAGGAGGAGGTACTAATAGAGAAGTTTCATTGGAAGACAGTAAAGTATCTTCCTTACAATCTCATCAATCACATCACTCACTACAAACACATCAGGCTGCTCTTAGAATCCATATGAACAAACTTAATTATGGACGTTGGAATACTAAGAGTGTTATATTAAATTCCCTAAGTCGGCTTCTTCATTGTCACTGGGGGCAGATTGCTCTCCATGCTGCGGAGTGGCTTCCAGAAGCCCCATATTGGAAGCAGATACTTCTGTCTTTCAAGCAGCCCACCATACCACTGATGCTATTTAAGATGAAGGCACATCTAGCCTCCTTTCAAATCTTTCCCATCAGAGTTTTCTGTAAGGAAAGGGTTAAATGCTTAATTGCTAACATTCTCAACCTTGGGAAAGAGAGAGGAAGAAAGTCGGAGTAAGCCACCTTGTTCGGTGAAGATGTACTTAACAGCACAGAAACTCATTGATGCTTTTGGCACTCTCCCAAGGGAAGAACAAGACAACATATTATTCAAATTGGAAAATTTAAAGAAATCCTTATTGATCACAATTGTTACAGCTGAACCACTTATAGATCTGGTTTCCCCAATAATTGAGCCTCTTACTTCTTCCCCAGGGAAATATTATGTCATGGAATGTAGCTGGGTGGTACCATTTTAGAGGCCTAAATTATCCTGATCCTCTGATAGATAAGGATATCATTTTGGTGCAAGAGACCTGGACCATGGATGACCTTCTGTTAAATGGTTGTCACTCACATAAGCTAGAAGCAAGGCCAGGCAGAGGCCCAGGAAGACTGAAGGGAGGACTGGGTATTTTCATTTCTACCAACTTGAGAGCAGACCCCACTCTTATTACCCCACTAAAACATATGGCTATGGCCCTTCACCTCAAGATGAACTCAGCCCTGCTCTTAATAATTAATGTTTATCTTCTGCCATTGGTAAGAAAAGCTGAAATCACTGAAGTATGGAAGGAGTTGGATTATATATTAGTAAACTCCACATGGACCATCCAAATTGCTTAATGCATTGTAAGCCACCCTGAGTCTCCAGAGAAGGGCGCCATATAAAATCGAACTAATAAATAAATAAAATAAATAATAAAAGCCAGGGTCTTACTGGGGGGGAGACTTCAATGCTAGATTGGGACCAAATGATATATACTATATATGAAATATCATCATTATCCACCATCGGAGGTTCCCATAAGAACCAGCTCCTCTCTCACACAACTCTCTAAAGTCAAGAGAGCAAATATCGCTGGCCTCTGTCTTGCAAAGATGGTGAATAAATTCAACCTTTATATATCCAATGGTTCTTGGGCGGGCGACTATCCTGGCAAGATTACATTTATGGCAGGGTCCAAGACCAGCACCATTGATTATATCCTCACTTCTATGGACTTATTACATTATGTAGAAAATTTGAAGTCCTTATCTGGAAAGTGATCATCTACCTTTATGTATATACATGAAGCCCCTCATCCGGCAGATGCCCTTCGGGGACCAATTTATTCCTGCAATTTCTCCAGCTAGCCCAAAAAGATGTAGGGTCAAATGGTCCCAACAACTTGACCAGAAAGTGAGAAGAGCTCTATCAGAGGACAATTTTCAAAAACTTCGATCAGCCTTTATTACAGCCAACCGTTCCCAAGATTTATTAGAACCATATAAAAATATAGTTCATAAACTAAAACCAATACTAGTACATGACCGGAACTTTTCAGCTAAGAGGCCCTGTATTGCTTCCAAACCATGGTTTGGCAAGGATTGTGTAGAAGCCAAGAAAACTCTCACCTTGGCTTATTAAATGTACAAAAGCGAGACTGGGAATGGCAAGAAAACAAATCTTAATCTTATTATTCTCAAAAAACAATATAAGCAACTGATCACTCTTAAGAAGAGACAAGACACAAGGTCCTCCTGGGAATAGCTTATTGTGGCTGCAAAGCAAAAGAACTCCTCTCTATTCTGGCACCTAATAGCTAGACATTCTGACAGAATTCATACCCCATTAGACACACACATACCTCCTACAACCTGAGGTTGTAGGAACTGTATTTTTCAGAGAATGTATGAAGACCCGTCCCGTGAAAGTATAAGATATACAATGAAGGTCTTACCTGAATGGCCCCCAGTTTCAGAGTCTGAAATCAAATCGCTCATTGGCCAACTAAGGATTGGGAAGGCCCCAGGAGCTGACTCCATTATTGCTGAATTACTGAACAACAATTTGGAGTGGTGGATACCAGTTCTGGTGGCACTATTCATTTATATCAATTCCACTGGCTAAATCCCAGAAGATTGGGCCTTGGCAATTGTTGTCCCAATTTTTAAAAAGGGAAAAAGAGATGACCCTACCAATTATAGACCAATAAGTCTACTAAACATAATCAGCAAACTTTATGCCAAATACCTCCAAGATAAACTAAAGGATTGGCTGGATTTTGAGAATTTGATCGCGGAAGAGCAAGCTGGGTTTAGAGGGGGGAGAGGCATCACTGATCAGTGCTTTGTTTTTCATCACCTGATTGAAAAATGCATCTCAAATAGACCTGTATCATTATATGCCAGTT
This sequence comes from Ptyas mucosa, assembly GCA_012654045.1. Classification (NCBI taxonomy): domain Eukaryota; kingdom Metazoa; phylum Chordata; class Lepidosauria; order Squamata; family Colubridae; genus Ptyas; species Ptyas mucosa. The sequence goes on along the minus strand of WNWU01013629.1, from coordinate 7,139,684 downwards.
TTATAGATCTCAAGGCAGCCTTTGATACAGTTACTAGGACCATGACATGATAAAATGGCTAAACAAACCAAATCACAACCCCCCACTCCAACAAAATAGGCGACTGAAGCATCACCCTCCTGCTCTATGCAAACGATGCTATGATCCTTTCCAGGATTCCAGTAGGCTTTTTTTTTTTTGAAAAAGTTTTATTAAAATTTTCTTTTACATATGTATTTTATGAATAGAGTATTGACCGGGTCACATCTTATTCAAATTATAACATAATTATATATTAACTTTTATAATCCATTCCAATCTTTTTTTTCCAAATACAATTTATGTATTTCAATTTCTGCCATAATATTTTTCCCTACTTTTTTATCTTATCTTAATCTCTTCTTAATACATAATGTATAAACAATATCACCATCCACCCTTCAAATCCTAATTTCTTAGTATTACTTCAATTAATTATCTTATTTCTTCATTTATAAATTATATTTCTCAAAATCCCATCACTTGTACTTCATCTTATTCAATTTTTACATTGAAATCCTTTTACTTAATTGACCTTCCACATCTTATTTTAATCTCTTCTAAGTACATAATAAGCAATATCATCATCCGCCCTTAATTCCTAATTCCTTATTATAGCATCAATTAATTGTTTTATTTCATCATTTACAACATATTATTTCAAAGTCCCCATCACACTTTTTTTACATTTCAATTTTATCTCATGACTTCAGTTATTTTCATAATTGACCCAAATTACCACTTCATATTTCATCTGCTGTTAATTTTACAGTACACAATATACATCATAATATTTACTTTTTATATTCACAATTACTAATGTTAATACAGTTGCCTTAGATCTACTAGTATATATCTTATTTCCCTTCCTCCTTTCCACTATTCTTCCCCTTTTAATCATTTTCTCTTGGTCTCTCCAAAATTCCACTTCTTAATAATTTTCTCCCTTCATTCCATTCTCTCTTCTTCTTCTTCTTCCTCTTCTTCTTCTTCTTCTTCTTCTTCTTCTTCTTCTTCTTCTTCTTCTTCTTCTTCTTCTTCTTCTTCTTCTTCTTCTTCTCCTCCTCCTCCTCCTCCTCCTCCTCCTCCTCCTCCTCCTCCTCATTCTTTTTATATTTATTATATCTTTTCTCCTGAATCCTTTCTCTAACTTTTGAGTCTATTACTCGCAAAATTCGCCCCAGATTTTTACCTAACATTTTCCCATTTCTTTCTCTTCTCTTTGACTGATTCTTTTTTGAAAAATATTCCCCCATCCATCCTTTTTTTGCCACTGTAAATCCCAGTGTAATCATCTAACTTTTTACCTTCAATTCCTTTACTTCAATATTATTTTCTTGCTTCTCATTTATATTCTCTTTTTCCTGTTTAGTTTATTCTAACAAAGTTTCTAACTTTTTATTGCCCTTTATTGATTCATGCCCATTTTTAATCATCTCAATTAATTCCTCACACATCCAAGACTCCATATTGTCAGTTTAAAAATTATTCATATTTTAATTTATGTTTAATTAAAATTTAAGTCCATATAGTCTTTTTTTAAATTTCCAGATGATATCTAATATGAATGTTTATCCAATCCACTCCAATTTAAAGCTTTATTGTTTTCCATCTTAGAAGTCGAGACCAAGCAGTTTCTCCTTAAAATTTCTCACAACTCTTGTAGTGATCAAGGTCACTTTTGTTATTTCCTGACCCGGTCATTGTAGTGCTTTCTTTCCACCAGCAGATGTCTCTCTCCAATCCACAATACTCAGAACAACAAAGTATCCAACTTGCAAAAGTATTTTAAATCCACATAGAAAATACTTTCTCTCAAATTTCTTTTTCTTTTATTGTTTTTAATTTCTCCAAATTCAGTTTTAAATCCAATTGTAAAATTTCCTTTCCTGGGCTTTGATATTTTGAACTCCTCTTTGTTCTTCCTTCACATTTCCAAACTGTCAAAATTATTTCAAATCTTCATTAAAAAGTAATTTCCGTTGGGTTTCTTTTTCTTGTATTAGTTTTAATTTCTCCAAATCCAATTTTAAATTCAAATATAAGGTTTTCTTTTATGGACTTTAGTACTTTCACTTCTTTGTTCTTCTTCCTCCATTAAAATTTCCAAGTGCTAATTAGCTGCTTGTTTCCTCACTGGGACCCTTTAAATGTTTTTTTAAAAAATATTTTTTTACCTGTGAGTTGGCCAATCTCTCACCCAGTACCAATACTCTATTCAAACACCACTCCTGCTCAAAATTTTATACTCGTTGCCCCAGCTTCAAAGCGGTCATTTGTAATGGCTGCTGCTCCTGCTGCCAGATCAAAGAGCTGCCTCTGACCTTTCAAGAAACTTTCAAGGACGACCTGTTCCTCTTGGTTGTCCGAGGCACATCTCCCTCTTCACAGTCACTACAGGATGGTTTCAGTCTGAAGACCCTCCCACAGCAGTTTGTCTGGCTGGATTTTCATGAGGCTCATTGGAGCCCGCTATTTTCCAGCCAGTCTTGCCACAACGCTTCCAGTTTTCTCTACTCCAGTAGGCCTTAAAAGAGCCTTGCAAGCCCTTCTCCAGTACTGTAATAACAATAAACTGGATATAAATTATGAGAAAATAAAGATCATGGCCTTTGCAAAAAGGCCAAAACTTTACTCATGGTATCTAAATGGCCAAATAATAGAGTAGGTAACCACCTTCAAATACTTGGGGGTGATCATTCAGGCCTATGGTTCAAGAAAAATACATGGAGAATATGCAGCTGCCTTGGGCCAAAGATCAGCAAGCATCATTCTTAATTTTTTCTTCACAAAGGGAGGATACTATGTCCTGGCTGCTATTAATATTGGATGCACATGCCCAAGATGGCAGTTTCGGCTTGATACGTTCCCAGGAATGGGGGGTGACCTCTGGCATTTTAAGACCTTGGGGGATTAAATTTGTCCATCCTGCCCCCAATATTAGAGATGGGGCTTCTCTACACTTTGAGGGGTTTTTCGCCCTCCAGAACATCAAGAATAAGGAGAAATTGCCATTAGAAGGCGCCGCGGGATACCTCTCAGAAATGGCCATTAGAAGGCGCCACGGGTGATGGCAGGAACAGCTGTTCGGCGGTTCTCTTTCCCCCTTTATTATGGCTGGCGGCAGTCGGGGCGGCAGCGGCAGTGGCAGCGGCAGCTCTGCAACGGTGGTGGCAGCGTTATGAGGGCTTTCCCTGACTCTCTGGCTTCTCTGGGGTTTTCTGAAGCCCCCAGCATTTCTGGAGTGTAAAGGGAGCCCTCCGAGACATCATGGGAGGAGAAACGGTCATCAGAAGGCACCGAGGAATGGCGGCAGAAACAGCTGCTCGACGGCTCTTTTGCTCCCTTTACTATGCCTGGCGGCATTCAGAACAGCGACAGAAGCTCTGTGACGGCAGTGGTGGCGATACGAGGGTTTCCCCCAGTTCTCTGGCTTCTCTGGGGTTTTTTTTAAAAAAGTCCCCGGCATTTCTGGAGCGTAGAGGGATCCCTGGTGGAAACGGCGGTGCCAGCGGTGGTGGTGCCTACGAGGCATCGACTGTCTCCAGATGCTGGTGGAGGCGAGGGATTAACAACCGACTATGATAGATGGATGGGGAGAAGCTAATAATTTGGACCTGTTAAGGACTGGTTCCTCTGTTCCCTACAGGAATCTGGAGGCTCCCTGAATTGGGGGCTGCAGACTAGGATTTAAATTTGACCAAAGACCTAAGGACTGGGAAAGACTAGAGGATGGCCAAGGGCTATTTGGATTACCTCGGACCATGTCCCCCCTTCTTTGACCTATGCTGGCCTTTTATGATCTCTACCCCAGCTACCTTTTGCCTCGTAAACCACTCTTCCATCTTTCCATATGTCATCAAACTCTGCCCCCTGGTTTACCATTTACCATCTACTTCTGCCTCCTGGACTGGCTTATTCCATCTATATATTCCATTTATGCCCTGGACTATTGGACAAATGGACAGCCAGAACGTGGATTCTGAGGGAGTTCTGATTATTACTATCATTTTAACAGAGGGGATAGTTCTTCGATCTTTTTTCTTACAACATATTCCATCTGACCAGACATCGTGAGAGGATACCTGGAAGAAATACCCTAGATTATACTGAAATAAAACTCCCCCCACTGTTGTGAGAGGACAGTGGAATCCAATTACCCATGCTTCTAAATTTGCGACCTTTGTCCTTAGACTTTTAGACTCTATAGTACCCTTGCCAGAGGTCATTTACACCTGTCCCATTTGTAGATGTATTCAACCGTTGAACTTCTTGCTCTGCGAGACTCCCCCCTCTCGCAGGTTTGGCCCTCCACATTATCGAGGGCCTACCTTGATGACGGGTTTTGGAATCCCAAGAGGTGGTAAGAAAAAAAAGGAGACTGAAGAGTTTCCTTTCCAAATTTTTATCTAAATTTTTAAGGGGCCCTAGGGGGGAAGGATAATCTGACTGGAAATAGGATTGTGGGTTTGGGGGATAACCCACTGAGGGAGGGACCAGGACGGGCTGGGGGTCAGGGCATGGGGGACGCAGGGCTCTGGGTTGATGAGGAGGTTAGAGCTCGCAACGAGGGCCAATACATCAGTACTGTGAGTGGGAGGGGCAGATATGGCGGGAGCAGGGGGCCAAACCAGATTATGGGAGTGCGCACCCGCTGTCTCCGAGTGGTGGCACGCTCTGACCCCCAATGCTCCTCTCGTTCCCCAGGTAGTTCAGATTCTCAGGCCCTTGACCTTCGGTTGATGTTGTGCAATGCCAGATCCATTGTAAATAAGGCCCCCCTTGTTTGTGATCTTGTTCAGGATGGGGGAGCGGATCTGGCAGGAATCACGGAGACCTGGTTGGGCCAAGAGGGGGGAGTCCCCCTTGTAGAAATGTGCCCCCCTGGCTTCCGTGCATTGCATCAGCCAAGGTCACAGGGTAGGGGCGGGGGGATGGCGGTTATCATAAAAGAAGGACTTAATTCGAAGGAGGTCACTGTTCCTCAGATTGCTGGATGTGAGTCCCTCCTGGTGAAGTGGGGTCATAGGGTACAGGTGGGTTTGCTGATCACGTACCTGGCTCCCTGCCACGTGGCAGTGGCCCTGCCCGAACTGCTCAACGTTATAGCCGGGGTGGCGGTTGATACCCCAAGGCTTATGGTCATGGGGGATTTCAACCTGCCATCCATTGGTGAAGCGTCTGAGACAGCGAGGGAGTTCATGGCTTCCATGATGGCTATGGACCTGACCCAATTAGTGCATGACTCCACTCACACAGGGGGAAACACTCTAGACTTGATTTTTTTCTCTGGTCAGTGTCTGAGTGATCTTGATATCAGGGATATAGTAACTGAACCCTTGTCATGGTCGGATTATTCCCTCCTTCACTTTGACCTTCGAACTGCTACACCCAGTTGCAGGGAGGCGGAACTGATGAAATGGTTCCGCCCCAGGCGCCTGATGGACCCGGAGCAGTTCCAGATGGAGCTTGGGCCATTTCCTGAGTCTCTGACTCACGGCTTGACCGAGGACCTGGTGGCCACCTGGGATAGGGTGGCTGCCGGAGCCTTGAATCGAGTCGTGCCTTTGTGGCCTCTGACTCGACGCCGGTATCGCTTAGCTCCTTGGTTCACTGAGGAGCTGAGGGAGATAAAGCGTTGGAAAAGACGCCTGGAGAGTGATTGGAGGGCCAGCCGAACTGAATCTGACCGAACACTGATAAGATCTCACATTAGGACTTATTTAGTGACGATAAAAGCGGCAAAATTTAACTATTTTTCCACTCTTATTGCATCATCAGATAACCACGTGGCCACACTGTTTAGGGTGACCCGCTCCCTGCTCCTTTAGGAAGTGCAGGAGGACCCCTTGGAGGGTAGAGCCGAGGATTTTGTACAATATCTGTATGATAAAATCGCTCAGATTCGGGAACACCTGGACTCTGACATAGTAGACTCAGGAGAAGGGATGGAGGCAGGTCTTGTGAATATTATCTGGGAAGAGTTTGATTCTGTGACTCTCAAAAATGTGGACAGGATACTGGGGAGACTGAATGCTACCACATGTTTATTGGACCCGTGTCTCTCCTGGTTGGTGCTGGCCTCTCAGGAGGTTACACGAGGCTGGCTCCAGGGAATCATAAATGCTTCTCTGAGTGAGGGTGTTTTTCCTACTGCTTTGAAAGAGGCGGTGGTGAGACCTCTCCTCAAGAAGCCTTCCCTGGACCCTGCAGTATTAGCTAACTACCATCCAGTCTCCAACCTTCGCTTTGTTGTGAAGGTTGTTGAGAGTGTGGTGGCATGACAACTCCCTCAGTACCTGGATGAATCGGCTTACCTCGATCCATTCCAGTCGGGCTTCAGGCCTGGGTACAGCACGGAAACAGCATTGGTCGCATTGGTTGATGATCTCTGGAGAGTTCGGGACAGAGGTTGCTCCTCCGTCCTGGTCCTATTAGACCTCTCAGCGGCTTTTGATACCATCGACCATGGTATCATGCTGCGCCGGTTGGAAGAGTTGGGAGTGGTATATTGCGATGGTTCTCCTCCTTTCTCTCTGACCGGTCGCAGACTGTGTTGACGGGGGCAGAGATCGACTCCGAGGCCCCTTGTATGTGGGGTTCCACAAGGGTGGGTTCTCTCGCCCCTCCTGTTCAACATTTATGTGAAGCCACTGGGTGAGATCATCCATGGTTTCGGGATGAAGTACTGTCAGTACGCTGATGACACCCAGCTGTACATCTCTACCCCGAATCACCCCAATGATGCCCTTGAAGTGATGTCCCGTTGCTTGGAGGCTGTACAGATCTGGATGTGGAGAAACAGACTCAGACTAAACCCATCCAAGACTGAGTGGCTGTGGTTTCCGTCATCCCGTTATAGTCAGTTGGCACCATCACTGACTTTTGAGGGCGAGTCATTGGCCCCCACAGAGAGGGCTCGCAACTTAGGTATCCTCCTAGAATAACAGTTGTCTTTAGAACACCTGACGGCTGTGGCCAGGAGAGCTTTTTATCAGGTCCGCCTGATACACCAGTTGCGTCCCTTTCTGGATCAGGATTCATTAAATACAGTCACTCATGCCCTCGTCTCTTCCCGCATGGACTACTGCAATGCTCTCTACATGGGGCTCCCCTTGAAGAGCACCCAGAGGCTCCAGGTAGTCCAGAATGCAGCCGCACAGATTGTTATGGGAGCAACATGGTACTCCCATGTGGCTCCCCTCCTGCGCGAGCTGCACTGGCTCCCTGTGGTCTTCCGGGTGCGCTTCAAGGTTTCAGTTACCATCTTTAAAGCGCTCCATGGCTTAGGACTGGGATATCTATGAGACTGCCTTCTGCCACCAATAGCCTCCCACCGACCAGTATGCTCCCATAGAGAGGGACTTCTCAGGGTGCCGTTGGTCAAACAGTGTCGACTGGTGGCCCCCAAGGGGAGAGCCTTCTCTGTGGGAGCACCCACCATCTGGAACGAGCTGGCCTCAGAGATACGGATAATCCCGGATCTTCGTGCTTTCCGCCGTGTCCACAAAACATTTCTATTCAAGCAGGCCGGCCTGACCTAACCTCATCTAAAACTACTTTAAATTTTTAAACTTGAATCTGCCCTATAAATTTGAGATGTTTAATTTAATTCTATTTCTGAACCAAACTACTTAACTGTATTTTTGATCGTTTTTTGAGTTGAATCTGTATCACATGTATTTTTCGTTTAACTGTTCACTGCCCTGAGTCCTTCAGGAGTAGGGCAGTATATAAATTAAATAAATAAACAAACAAACAAACAAACAAACAAACAAAGCTTTTTATGGCCAAATCGCTAGTTCAGCTCCTTTATGTGACCCTTTTCAGACCGTCAGCTTCATTTTTTACATCATTAGAAATAGTTCAATCCAAATACATTAGATCAATTCTTCAGATGCCACATTGTGTCTCAAATGCACTTCTGCGCCTGGAGACAGGATTGATAAAAATCGAAGCAAGCATCTATATAGCGTCTTTAAATCTCTGGCTAAAGCTTAACTTCTTTCCACAAGATCTTGCTCGGTTAATTCTTCAAGACAAATTCTCTTCATCATGGATTAAGGCTGTCGAGTCCAACCTTGCCAAATTAAGTTTCTCCCCAGCTTTAATACTTGAGATGGACTATGACCTAGCAAGACAAACTTTATGACAAAGAGTGGAAAACATCGAGAGGCAGGCAGACTTAGGGAACTCCACTGTTTCTGGCTCCAGATGCCACTAGATGTGTTGTTGCTCCTGCCAGCTATCTTAGTTAGTTGGAATCAGCAAACCACCAAAAAGCATTTGCATTTGCACTTGCACGGTACTGTGTGCTTCCATTGGCCATTCTGTATAGCAAGTATAAAAGAATACCATTCACGGAAAGACTCTGTCCCTGCGGCTCAGGAGAGGTGGAAACTGTGGGCCACATGCTCCTTAGATGTTCCTTTTATATGGAGATTAGGAAAAAACATATTCTGACAATAACTGCAAGGTATCCTGGCTGCGCTGACACTACCTATCTTCATTGGCTGCTTAACGATGAACAGGCCAAAACTACAGCACAGGTGGCCAGATTTTGTGCAGCAGCACTGGGGATTCATCACAAATATGTGTCTTCTTCACTAGAGTGATGTATATAACAACTGTGGCTAATCGCTGCACTGCTTACCCATTCCCCTTTTAGCGTTGAATCCATAACAAGATATATAGCTTAGGGATTGCAATAATTGTATAGTCAGATCATGTAAAATGGACACTGGATTTTATTATATATTTAGCTGTCATTTATTATTTTAAACTAGAAGTCTTAAATGTATATATACTGAGTGCTTTTATTTGTTTCTGGTCTAAGACTAATAATAAAATTGAAATTGATCTAAACGTAACATGTGAAGCAAAATTAAGAAAGACCAGAAACTTTGTTGAAAATTAAGTCCATTTCCTCAAATGCATTATAATTTTTGCTATTTTTTTTCAAAAACTACAAATTTCCTCTCTTAGGGTTCATTTTTAAATGTTCATTCATTCATTCATTCATTCATTCATAAACAAACAAACAAACAAACAAACATCTTAAAGTTTAACACTTTAATAACACTACCCACTTGAAGAAATGATTGATGAAGATGATGGAACTTGCAAAGATGGCTAAATTAATTTCTTTATAAAGAAATGGAAATAACTATATTGATGGGTGACTGGAAACCTCTTATGGACTTTTTTGTATGAGACAGAAAAATATGCTCTTATGATTTGTGGTTTCAATGATTAGAAAAGTGTGTAATGGAAGAAGCTAAACCTTTTTGTAATCAAAGGGTAAAAGATAATTTTGATCATACCTGATCATATTTTGATCATATTTTGATCAAAATAATTTTGATCATTTTTTTTGATGCAAAAAAAATTTGAAAACTTATATTTCTTCTTATCCTTTCTTTTTGCATTTTTCTTTTTCTCTCTCTTTTTGTTCTTCTTATTTTCTTAAAGTTTTTGTTAGTTTTTATGTTCTCCTTAACATTTGTAATAAAATTTATATAAAAATCCATTAATAAATCAACAAACTTGCAGCTCCAAGGTGATTAATGTTTCTAAGAAAAGTTCTAATCTGAATCATGATCAAAGCATATTACAGGCAGAAACAATTGCAAATGCTTATCTTTGACTTAAAAAAAAACCATTGATACACATCCATAGTGAGGAAATGGAAAGATCAAGCCAGTTATACTGCACTGAAAAACTGTAGCATTTGTTCATAGACAGCTACTTTCATATTCAACACTTCTCTTAAACTAGCCATCTGTTCTATTTCAGAAATTTCTTCCGTTGAGCAATCCCATATGCATATACATATACATCAAATCTATGTACAGTTATGTCTGGAAGCCTTCTCTGAATAAACATGAGATGGATTGGATTGAACATGAAACAGCTGATTAATGAAGCAATGAAAAACAGACAGTCTATTCTTTCTGCCATTTTGTGACCTTAGAGTTACCTTTGGTGTTGGAATAGAACAACAAATTTAAGAATGTGGATTTAGGTTCATCTTGCATCCACAGTTCTTTAAAATAGCAATGTCTCTGAATATATTAAAAATCCACTCACAGAATTAAATGGAATTAAAAGTGTGTCTGTGGGAGTATGGGGTTGAAGGAGAATGATATTTAGGATCATTGTTTCTTGAATAGTTATGGAATTCTCTTTTGAGCTAAATCTATAAATAAATTTGAGGAACCTCATGGCCTTATTTCTTGACAACAACATGGAAGTGTTACAAATATATACTACAGGTTTACAAATTAACACACATGGGATTTTGGTGTAATGATGAACTAATTGATGAACTAAACACAACTCATTGGAATTCAGAAGAAACAACCATGGCAAAAGCAAAGAATCAGTAATTAGACTGGTTCTTTGGACTTTCCTTGGACAAAGAAAGGATGGGAGATCACCCACATGTTCTCTGGACAGCTGTTTCATACAAGGAGACCAGAGAATAGTGTTTTCCCATGAGACTGAGTGCTGGAACACAAAGAGATCTGTCATCAAGCTCATAACCAGGATGGAGCCTTTTAAAAGACATAAGTGTGTTGACCACACTTTTTAGGAGATCTGGTATGACTGGTTAGAATGCAGGATTGCAGGCCAACTCTGCTGACAGCCTGAAGTTCAATCCTGATGGCTCAAGGTTGATTCAGTGCTCAGGTTGACTTCAGTAAAATGAAGGCCCAGATTGTTGAGGGCAATAAGTTGACATTGTAAACCACTCAGAGAGTGCTATAAAAGCACTATGGAGGATTATATAAGTCTAAGTGCTATTACTATTCTAATAACTTTCAAAACTGCCTACTTAATGATCTTATGTCTATTAGAGATTTTCAAAATTACAAGTTTTATAAGCCACCCGGTGAGTCTATTTTCATTTCTGAACAAAATAAAATTTAACTAAAGTTTAAGAAATTAAGACTTTGGAATAAATGACAAATACCTAAATAAGGTTTTGTACCAAAAAAGTTATAAACAAATTAAAGGTCCAGAAAAATTTCAAACATTGAAACCTTTACTATAAGATTTTTGAATTTACTATATAAAGTTAAGCTATATAAGCTTTTTCTAGGAATCAGAATTATTCTGTTAACTGTAAATCATAACAAAGATTAGGGTCCTTTTATTTAAATTAGATGCTAGAGACTACTAAATATTTCACCCCTACCCAAAAAAATCCCACCTGCATTTATTTTTCATTAGGATTAGGATTTACAGAATGTTATTAAAGGATATTTTCAAAAATAGAGCTAGAAATTAGTAGTCATTATATCAATAAAATCAAGAACAATGTCTGCTTGTATGAATAGACAATATTTAAAATATGTTAATGAAGGAATGACAGATGTGGAACTAATTTTTTTTTTATTGAAAAAGTTTTAAAAATTTTACATACATTTTCTCCCCCCTTCCCAACCACCACCCCCTGACTTCCCAGAGCAAATACAATTACAAGATAAAATACAGCTCAAATTCTCTAAGTTAAACTCCATTTCACACTTATCATAATCCTAATCATTAAACAAGTAGATAAAAGGAAAGCAAGTCTTCTTTCTTCTTATTCCATCTAATTCAACAGAATTAATCTCCATGTCTCCATTTATAATTACAGCAGTTGATAAAACAATTAAGTATTACGTAATCACACCTATCATTACTCAATATAACTAATTAATACTTAGCAAATTATTAAGTCTATACGATCTAACAAGATATTTTATAACTTCTTTCATTTAAAACAGAGAAAAAAAGAACCCCCAACAACAAAGAAAAATAAAGAAACCCTCAATCAGAACCCCCCCCAAATTTAAAATAAAATACTATATAAA
>WNWU01013629.1:7083997-7111849 GCA_012654045.1 Ptyas mucosa | reverse complement strand
AGATTGACTTGTTCTCCAAAGCACCAAAGAAGTAATGGGTGAAAGCTCAAAAAGAGATCTTGAAGGAGAAGTTTTCTGACAGTGAAAACAATTAATCAATGGAATAGTTTGCCTCCTGGCACTGTGGTTGCTCAATCACTGGAGGGTTTCAAAAAAAGACTAGGCAACATTCAGTGGTGGGTTTCAAATTTTTTTACTACCGGTTCTGTGGGTGTGGCTTGGTGGGCGTGGCAGGGGAAGGATACTGTAAAATCTCCATTCCCACCCCACTCCAGGGGAAAGACACTGCAAAAACCCCATTTCCTCCCGATCAGCTGGGACCTGGGAGGCAGAGAATAGATGGGGGCGGGGCCAGTCAGAATTTTTACTACCGGTTCTCCAAACTACTCAAAATTTCCACTACCGGTTCTCCAGAACTGGTCAGAACCTGCTGAAACCCACCTCTGGCAACATCTAACTGGGACGGTATAAGACTCCTGCTCTGAGCATGGGGTTTGACTAGAAGAGCTCTAAGGTCCTTTTCAGCCTTATGTTTCTAACTCCTTATCCGGTAAAACAGCTTGGAAATAGGAAATTTTGTTCTTTTTATGTACAATTTATATTTGTTTGTTTGTTTGTTTTTTGTTGTTGTTTATTTTCCATCTCATGAAAACAGCTCTAAAACTTACCTTCTACTGCAGTTCCTACTACTCTGAGTAGCTTATATCCGGACAAACGACATACAATAATGATTATAAATATAAAAGTGAATTAAAATTATAAAAATTAAAACAAACTAAAAAAGAGAGGTTTGGAGAGAGATATTGGGTGAGAGATATCCTCAATTAGTGTATCAACCAGCCAGCCGCTTCTTCTTCAGGATTCCATGGCATCCAGCATAGTTAGGGTTTAAAGACTTTCCTAAAGGCTTTTAGAGAGGAGATGGATCTTATCTCCTGTGGCAAGATAGTCCAGAGGACAAGAGCCATGGTAGAAAAGGCTTTTTTCCTGCATTCCACCAGCTAAAATTTCTTGGCTGATGAGATATACAGTAAGCCCTTTCTGCCAGCATAAGTGGGCAGGCCAATTGTATTGGAGAAAGATGATTCTATAGTTATCATGCACTTGTGCCATAAATGACTTTATGAAGTCATATCTTGAATTGCACCTGTAAATAGATCAGAATCCAGTGGAGTTACATGTACCACCTTAGGGGCTTCCAAAATTGTCCACGCTGCAAATTCTGGACCAATTGTAGCTTCAGAATGTTCTTCAAGGGTACCTCTTCAAAGATAGAGCACATTGCAATAATCCAAGTGGACAATGACCAGAACATGAATGACTTAGTGCAGGACATTATCCAGAAAAAAGGTACAATTGGCATACCCCCTTGAAGTTGTGCAAAGTTCTCTCTTAACCACACCTGCCACCTGCTCATTGAGTAAGATACATGACTCTAGGTGAACCACCAAGTTGTGCATTGGATCTGTCTGGAGTAGTGCCACCCTAATCAGAATTAAAAATGATAAGCCTCCATATCTTGAGGCTCACGTACCGACAACCACTCCTTTTTGCCAGAGTTCAGTTATTATCTGCAATCTCCTTGAATATAGCTAAATAGCAATAGCACTTAGACTTACATACCACTTCATAATGCTTTACAGCCCTCTCTAAATGGTTTACAAGTTGGCATATTGACCCAAACAATCTGAATCTTCATTTTACTGACCTCGGAAGGATGGAACACAACATGAAGTCCCAGTTTACAAGCCCCTTTGTGCTCAGAAGATTGTGTGATGGCTCAGAGGCCAAGATTCTGAACTTTTCAGCTGGAAAGCTGACAACCCAGGTTCATGACCTGAGCGCCACATGACAGGGTGAACTCCTGTTGCTTGCCCCAGTTCCTGCCAACCTAGAAATTTGAAAGCATGTAAATGTCAGTAGACAAAGAGATTCCATTTCAGTGGGATGGTTACTCCATATTTTAATGTTAGTCGCATGTTGACAGAAACATCTCTCAAACAACGCAGTTTCCCTCACCTGAGAATTGGATATGAGCACTTTTCCCTTGAGTCAGTCATGACTGCATGGGGGAAACCTTTAAACCTTTAAACTTTTTATTCTCAGAACAGAGATGGGTAGAAAAAGAAGCCAAGGGCAATCCATAGACCCTGAACTATTTCTCTGTGACCTTCCAAGAAATCTTTTTTTTTTCTTTTAAATTACAAGTTGTGATTCAGGAAACACAGAATAACATGGGCAAGCCTTGGACTTGGTTTTAAAAGAGTTTCCACTACCACCATTTGAGTCCATTTCGCAGGAAAAGATGTCCCACCGATTTTGCATTATGGTCCACCTACTTTGCATCACTATGGTTTTATTTTGTATGGTGTAGCAGAATCAGTGCTGAAATCCAATTTTCTTTACTACCGGTTCTGGTGGGCGTGACTTGGTGGGCATGGTGTGGCTTGGTGGGCGTGGCTTGGTGGGCATGGCAGGGGAAGGATACTGCAAAATCTCCATTCCCATCCCACTCTGGGGCCAGCCAAAGGTAGTATTTGCCGGTTCTTTGAACTACTCAAAATTTCTGCTACCGGTTCTTTGAACTGCTCAAAATTTCCACTACTGGTTCTCCAGAACCTGTCAGAACCTGCTGGATTTCACCCCTGAGCAGAATAGAGCATTAACGGTTGTTTTTATTTTTGATACACATGCTGCTGCTTCTTGCTGGGAAATCCTTGTGAGGTCCAGCAGCCAGAATATATAGACTATTTAGCCATTTATAACATCATGTTGCTCAGGGTGCACCATGAGGAAGGTAGTTTACATTGTACTTCAGTCTACATTGCACCCTGCCACTATAGTTCTCAGACCTTTCTAAAAGATTAAAAACCATTTCTTTCCTACCAAAATCTGCCTGATTGATCTCTTAGCACATCATATGAAGCCAAAAGTAGAATTATTTTCATCATAAGCTGCTAATTTAGGGCATTCAGTAGGCCTTTTGTAATGCTGCAAAGTAGCAAGCTGTTGGGTTCTGCAGTGTGAGCTAGTCAGCAAATTCCCTCTATTTCAGACTACTTTTCTTTGCAATTGATGGTTGATTAAGCCAGAGGGAGAAAAGGCAAAGTCCTTTTTTTTTTCCAGGAAAAAATTAGATTCCTAATTGCAAACTAACAGTCAATTAAAATATTTAGAAAAAGAGTGAGAGTGGATTTAAATTCAAGTCTCAGTTGTTTTGTTGAGCAAAGCCATCTGCAAAAAAATTGGCAGGTCTTTTCATAGGGTTGTTATGATACACATTTGCAGTAGACTCTGAATTCAGCAAAATACTGATTGTGGTAATAAAATGGGCAGGGTAGACAGAAGAAACAATGATAAAACAAAATTTAAATCTATTACACATTGAATTGATACTAAATACATAAGACATGATGAATGGTCTGGTATCATGAATTAAGACTCCGAAAACCAGAACAAGCTTGTCAGAAAATATTCAAGGTCCCCCTTTGCAGGGCTACTTTGCTGTTATTGGTGTAAAAGCTGAGATAAAGTAGAACTAAATTCAAGGAATGGCCCCAGAATCTTAGGTGAATAAATGTGTCAGAAAGATTCATTGTGGTGTTATCATTATCAGCAGTATTTTATATAACATTTTATCTTTCCTTTTATTGATGGAACCCTTAAAAATGGCTTTCTGTCAAACGATATGGAGGCATGGCAAGTCCATTGTGATCTGCAAAAATCTTAATGCAATAAATTTGTAATCAAAGAATAGTTCTGATCTGTTCTTTTTTTTTTTTACTGGCTTTGGTTTTCAGTGTGCATACTAGTTAAGCATGGGAAGCTGATGAGCTTTAGAGAAATGCCTTGAAAGTGAAACTCATGAAGTGGACAGACAACTGTGCTAAATTTGATCACATAATATTTGAGTCATTAAGGTTATTTTCAAATATCAGATCCAAATGAATTGTCAAGACTACTTAAAACACTATCCTTACAGAAAATGTCTGCAAATGTACAGGTAGTGGGGCTCATCTTGCTGCTTCCTCTTTAAGATTTGTGTCCCAAATAATTTGTGGGATCAGTTGGGACTGTCTGAAGCAGGTCGTTTTCATGCACAGACAATAAGTGGAATGGAATTAGTAGTGATGATTTCCAGTCTCAATCTCTATTTTAAGGAAAATTTGTAAAATTAATGCATTTCTAAGAATGTATCCCATGTACAACAGTTTATTGGGGTAAGTATGAGCATCAATATTTGTTGATCCTTATCTATGCCAAATAATTTTGATCTAATTTTTGGAATAAATTTATAGGAATAGTGTAAATATTATAGAGTGAAAACATCATGTGGCTTTCTACAGAAGACTGCAAAATATTCTTGACCCAAACAATCCTTTCTAAGATAGTGTAATTAGTGTAATCAATCAATCAATCAATCAATCAATTTCATTTCATTTCATTTCATTCATTCAGCTTGTATCCAGCTTGGTCATTGGACTATGACCTAATGTCCATATGATTATTGATTCTGAATCTGCAGTGCATTCCTTGCAAAATTGCAGCACACAAATTGCATTGGAAAATTCAACACACACATAATTCAAGCACAAACAAGTTTTGGTATCATCAGCAAACATACATTGTTGAAGCAAAGTAGAAGAATAATCTTGTGATGAATACAGTTTTTCATGAAATAATAACTCTGTTAGCCTTAAAACTTAGGCAATACTAGACTTTTAATAAAAAGTCTAAACTTCAAAAGAGAATTCAAAGAAATGAATCCTGAAAATAATTTAATATTATTTTTTTAGAATTACAGGCAGTCCTTGACTTCAACCATTCATTTAGTGATGAAGGGCACTGAAAAAAGTGGCTTATGGTTGTTTTTCACACTTATGACCGTTGCATCTCCATAATCAAGTGATCAAAATTTATTTATGACAGTTGCAATGTCCTTGGGTCATGTAGTCACCTTTTGTGATTCTGACAAGCATATTCAACAGGGAAGCCAGATTCTCTTAACAATTGTTATACTAACTTAACAATTAACACTAATTCATTTAACAACTGTGGCAAGAAAGGCCATAAAATGAGGCAGAATTCACTTATCAACTGTTTTGCTTAGCAATGGAAATTTTGGGCTCAATTGTAGTCATAAATTGAGGACTACCTATATAATTCTTTTCTTTATTAAAAAAAATATTTTACCAAGCCAGCAGGCAGGTGGTAAAAATTACATTTCTATAAAATTATATTTTATGAACTATTTTAGCAAAAAACAAAAAGGAAAGACAATAACAAAAACAAAAAGCAACCCCAATAACCTTTGACTGTTATAGTTTTTAAAAACAAAATAAAAAGGCTGGTTCTACTTGTATGACAAAATAATATAGGAAAGTTAAAACATGTATTTCCCCATTGTATGAATATCTTTGTTTAATTACAAAGGGCTGGGGAGGTCCTGCAAAGGATTTGATCCTTCTTTTTATGCTTTTTCATCATTTTAAAAACATTGTGTAAAAATCATGACATAATATCTTCAGAATATATGATAACTCTCATGTATTAGGATTTTTATTTGACATTTGGCATTTTATATGACATTTATATAATAAATCACATCTGTTTTATGCCACTGCATTTCTATTTTTCTATTGATTCTTGCTGCCTTCTTGGATTTTTCAATGTTATTGTAGTTTGTTTGTTTTTTTAATTTAATCCATCAATCCCCTGCCAAACTTTCTGCATATACTACTGATTAGCAAGGCCTGGATTACTTGTAATGGTCTGGAAAAAAAATAATTACACAAATGTTGAATGAGACTGAAGACAGGTTCCAAATTTAATTATGTTGCTCATATAAAAAAATAATTCACACGGAAAAACAACAAAGTAACCCAACAGTATATTTTGCCAGAGACTACATGATGTTATTATTCAATATACATACTGAATCAAATATTGCGAATCAGCATTTGTGATTCCATTCAACACAGAGGTCCTCTTTTTCTTCTTCCTTTGCATCTAAAGAAAGATCAGGACTACTGCTATATGGATTCAGTTATATAAGGCATATGATCTACAGTATAGTTTTATCTGAAGAACAGCATTCCATAAGTATTCTAGATAAGTTAATTTTCAGCATTTTTCACTTTACTGGGTTTTGCCAAATTCTCAGAGATATGTGAGATCAACACCACACTATCAGTATGTTCATCAATAACTTTTATGGCCATGCTAGACCACGGCAGTTGTCTCCGGGAGATGTTAGATAAAGTATATCCTCAGGCAAGAGCCAGAAATCATATCAAATGAGGTGCACTTTCCTTTTAAAGGCTTTGGGGAATTTCACTCAGCCACATGTGTCATGCAGAAGGCCAAGTCTAATCTAAAGATGTATAGCAGTTCTGACATAGAACAGATTTAACAAATAACACCAACTCTTATGGAATTCTATCTGAAGGTGTTACATGTTAGGAATGTGGATCCTGCAAAAACCAAAGATCAGTTGGCTAAAAGAGGTTGTGACTGTAGATTTGTCAAACTGTCACAATCTCTGAATCAGCTTTCATAGTATAGTCCTAAGCACTTCTTCCTCAGGCAAATATACTAAAAATATAAGGGCAGGGTACTAGATAATTGAACAAGGGGTAAATAAAGTTTGAGCAATTTTGCAACAATAAAAAAGAGATGCAGTACATTCTACATACTGTATGCTATTTCATACTAGTGAAAAAAAAGTTAAACAGGTGTCAGCAATCCCAGAAGATGAGAACCGAAAGTTGTTCAGGAATATTAAGTCACATATGCTAATATTCATACTAAAAGGTGGGATAACAGGAAATAATAAATATCAAATGTTCAGTGGACTACTATGACTTTATAGGTATAATTCGGAAAGTATTTATTTCTTTTATAATAATACTAGCAAACAGTCAATTTGCTTGGGAATTATTTTTTTTTCAAGCTTTGGGTTGGGGATGCCAAAGGTCTCCCTGGATGCTGATGAAATAAGCTTTCTGCTGAATTTGCTATGTTGTTATTTTCCTTCTTTTCTACTTCGGTTTTTCTGGATGTTTGCCTTGATTTTGTCTTGCTTATATTTTGTATGTTATATTGTGAGATGTTCTGGAGTCAGGTGGTGACAAATCAAATCAGTTTATTAATTAACTTAATAAATAAACAATTAATGGTGTCTGGAAAGAGGCAACATCTTTTTATTTATTTATTTATTTATGTTTAGATTTCTATACCGCCCTTCTCCCTGGGGACTCAGGGCGGTGTACAGCCAAGTAAGAAACACATAATATAAACAATTAAAAACCAATTAAAAAGAATATCTAAATTTGGCCCAGAAATTTAAAAACACCCCACTTTAAAATCATTTAAAAGGCTTCGCTTAGGCCAGCCCGGCTTGTTGGAAGAAAAATGTTTTAAGGGCCCGGCGGAAGGCACAGAGGTCATGGATTTTTCTTATCTCAGGGGGAAGCTGATTCCAGAGGGTAGGAGCTCCCACAGAGAAGGCCCTCCCCCTGGGGGTCACCAGCCTACATTGCTTGGCTGATGGCACCCCGAGGAGACCCTCTCTGTAGGAGCGCACGGGTCGATGGGAGGTTGTCAGTGGCAGAAGGCGGTCTCGTAGATAACTGGGCCCTATGCCATGGAGCACTTTAAAGGTGGTAACCAACACCTTGAAGCGCACCCGGAAGACCACTGGGAGCCAGTGCAGCTCGCGCAGGAGCGGTGTTATGTGGGAGCGCCATGTAGCCCCCGTAATTACCCGCGCGGCGCATTCTGGACCAGTTGGAGTCTCCGGGTGCTCTTCAGGGGGAGCCCCATGTAGAGAGCATTACAGTAGTCCAGGCGAGAGGTGACGAGGGCGTGAGTGACCGTGCACACGGAATCCCGATCAAGAAAGGGGCGCAACTGGCGAATCAGGCGTACCTGATAAAAGGTCCCCCTGGCCACAGCTGTCAGATGTTCCTCTAAGGACAGCTGCGTATCCAGGAGGACTCCCAGATTGCGCGCCCTCTCCACGGGGGCCAAAGACTCGCCCCCGATAGTCAGCGATGGCGTCAGCTGGCTATATCGGGAAACCGGGAACCACAGCCACTCAGTATTGGAGGGGTTGAGCTTGAGCTTGTTCCTCCCCATCCAGATCCGTACAGCTTCCAGGCACTGGGACATCACTTCAAGGGCATCGTTGGGGTGGTCTGGGGTGGAGATGTACAGCTGGGTGTCGTCAGCGTACTGATGATATCTCACCCCAAAACCACGGATGATCTCACCCAGCGGCTTCACATAAATGTTGAACAGAAGGGGCGAGAGGACCGACCCTTGTGGCACTCCACAAATGAGAGGCCTCGAGGTCGACCTCTGCCCCCCTGTCAACACAAACTGCGACCGGTCGGAGAGAAAGGAGGAGAACCATCGTAAAACGGTGCCCCCCATCCCCAACTCTTCCAACCGGTGCAGCATGATACCATGGTCGATGGTATCAAAAGCTGCTGAGAGGTCTAATAGGACCAGAACAGAGGAACAACCTCTGTCCCGGGCCCTCCAGAGATCATCAACCAACGCGACCAATGCCGTTTCCGTGCTGTGACCAGGCCTGAAACCCGACTGGAACGGATCCAGATAGGACATTTCCTCCAGGAATTGTGGGAACTGTCGTGCAACCACACTCTCAACAACCTTCGCCACAAAGCGAAGGTTGGAGACAGGACGATAGTTAGCCAATATTGCCGGGTCCAGGGAGGGCTTCTTGAGGAGAGGCCTCACCACCGCCTCCTTCAAGGCGGCAGGGAAGTATCCCTCACTCAACGAAGCGTTAATAATTCCCTGGAGCCAGCCTCGTGTAACCTCCCGGGAAGCCAGTACTAACCAGGAGGGACACGGGTCCAATAAACATGTGGTCGCATTAAGTCTCCCCAAAATCCTGTCCACGTCATCCAGAGTCACAAGGTCAAACTCCTCCCAGATAACACTCTCAAGACTATTCCTCGTCATCCCGCCCGGATCTACCCAGTCAGAGTCCAAGTCCCGTCGGATCTGAGCGATTTTGTCATACAGATATCGTCCGAAATCCTCAGCCCTGCCCTCCAGGGGGTCCTCCCTCGCTCCCGATTGAAGCAGGGAGCGGGTCACCCTGAACAGGGCCGCCGGACGATTCTCTGATGACGCAATAAGAGCGGAAAAGTGATTAGACTTTGCCGCGTTTATCGCCACTAGGTAGGCTTTAATATGTAGCCTTACCAGTGTTCGATCAGATTCGGCAAGACTGGCCCTCCAACCGCTCTCTAGGCGTCTTTTCCGGCGCTTCATCTCCCTCAGCTCCTCAGTAAACCAAGGGGCCGTGAGGGATCGGCACCGGGTCAGAGGCCGCAAAGGCACGACTCGGTCTAAGGCCCCGCTAGCGGCCTGATCCCAGGCCGCCACCAGGTCCCCGACCGAGTCGTGTGCCAGAACCTCAGGAAATGGCCCAAGCTCCATCTGGAATCTATCAGAATCCATCAGGCGCCTGGGGCGGACCCATCTTATCGGCTCCGCCTCCCTGCGGCGGGGTGTAGCGGTTTGAAGATCTAGGCGAAGGAGGGAGTGGTCTGACCATGACAAGGGTTCCATGTCTATATCCCCTATAACAGACTCACTCAGCCACTGGCCAGAGACAAAAATCAAGTCCAGGGTGTGACCCCCTCTGTGAGTGGGGCCATGAACTAACTGGGTCAGGTCCATGGCCGTCATGGAAGCCATGAACTCCCGAGCTATCTCAGACGTCTCACCAACAGATGGCAGATTGAAGTCACCCATAACCATAAGCCTGGGTGTATCAACTGCCACTGCGGCTATCACATCAAGCAGCTCGGGCAGGGCCGTTGCCACGCGGCAGGGAGCCAGGTACGTAAGCAACAGGCCCATCTGAACCCCAAGGCCCTTGCTTTTGATAGGCATGAATTACATCAGATTCTACTTTTATTGGTTAGACAAATCAGTGTTTTGGATAGAGTCCATCTTTCTTATTAGACTGTCATGCAAAATATTCTTTATGTCAGAAGGTCAATAATAAGAAAGATACAACCAGTGGTGGGCTGCTACCAGTTCGAAACGGTTCGGGCAAACCAGTAGCAGCAGCGGCGGGAGGCTCCGCCTACCCACCAGGATGTCATCAAATACGCTCTGTGCATGCGCAGAAGTGGTGCACGCGAGAGCGAACTGATAGCAAAGGTAAGTGAAACCCATCCCTGGATACAACTATGTATCTTGGCTTGCTTTCATACTGATTCCTTCCACTGAATTTACCACATGCTTTTCTACAATTCATTTCCTTTCCAGATATTATTTACTGCAAAGTCCACTGTATTCCAGTGTTAATTGGGCTATCATCTCAATTTATTTTCAGATCTTAAATGTGTGTATGTTTAATAAGGCACAATGCTGCTAAAATGATTATAGTCGCTTCTCCTTTAATTAAATACCTTTGGTTGGTAGGTTTAGCTGTTTGTATTAGTTTCCGATTAATGAAGACAGTGGATTATTGAGGCATAACCTACTAATTGTTCTATGAATAATTTGCTTAATAATACAAATGACAATTTCTAGGCATGCCAGGAGATGGTTTCAACTTCTGATGCATTTACCTGTTTTGCATCTATGTGACCCAACTTCAAAAGACCTTTTCATAACTGCTTTTATCAGTTGTTTTTTTTCCAGGCTTTGTATGAAATCATACAAATGGTTAAATCAGCAGGTGTTGTTATTTCACTAAAAATTAGTCTGCCTAAAGTAATACTGGGCTTTGTAAGATCAATAAATTAAAGTTAATACTTTGTACTGCCCAGAGGCAGTATTTTGTCCAATAATCCAAATGGATATGAAAAGAAAATGCTATAACAAGGAAGCATCTTAATACTTGTAGCTCCTCTTATTCCATAGCAAAATGGGATATAATAGCAGGATTGGTACAGCATTTTTGGACATAAACCAGTCAAATTTCAACTAGAAATCAAGGCAATCATCATGAGAAATGTTTAAATTATTCTCTTCTAAGAATGAGGAAAGGACAACATCCACATTTCTCAGCAAAAAGTCTAGGAATTAAACCATTGCAGAAAGCATCCTACTTTGAAAACAAACAAACAAATCTCAATTTCTTACTCTTCTAACTTTTCTGTGGTTTTGCCAGACTTGGCAGGATACTGAAGAATAGTATTTACTTTCCATTTTGGGATGAGATGCTTTCCTATCACTTATTCCTTACTTTTCTGGAATGCCAACATGGTTGGCATGGTTGGTTGGTGAAAGTCTTTACCATCAATGGATTTGATGGAATACCATTTGGGCAGGGAATATTGCTTAGCTGAGTCCTGACATGACCTGGAAGAATGTTCATTGATTTATCATGTCATAGTTTTGTTGACTCTTAATGCTGAATATTGAAGGATTTTATTGATTTTTTGCAAGATGCCAAAGAGCTAACATTATTGGTTGGCACACATGAGCCCTCTTGTAAATGACCCTCTTATCAAAGGAAGGACCCAATTGTGTTTTGGTGAAAATACAATGAGAGCTCTCTGAGAGCTATACCAAAGAGTGATGTTGGTATTCAGAAAGTGGTATTCATTGTTTTAATGATCCATCATTATTAAAAAGATGAATGTTTAGGCTAGCAACTATTTGTGTTAGCCTGCCTCTCATTCACTCACTATTGAATGAGAGTGAAACCTGCCTCATCAGGCAGAATTTCATATAAAGTTTAACTCAGGTATTGAGCAGGAAACCAGGTATGGCTCAGTGCAAACAAAAAGAGGCTGGACAAAGGTGAACCTCCCATAAGGCTGGAAGAATCCCAACTGCAATTTCAAGCAAATATATATAGGTTTCTTGGTTATTAACAGGGATACTGCTTACACAAGATAAGGTACAGAAGTTACAGAAATATTTGTGCATGGATCTTGTGGTTATTATCACATGTTCAGCTGCAAGCTTTTGGCTTCTTATCAGAGGTTTCCACAAACCTGAAGGCCTATTTCTGTCATTTCAACATAAGAATCTCTAGATCAAAAATCAGAGTAATCAGAATCCTGATCAACACAAGAAGCCCTACCAGAATAGTCTTAAACCCATGTCCACAGCTAGGAAATAAATCATATTGCCAGGGCTATCACACAAGTGGAATATTACATTTCTAGAAGAAAGAGCAGAAAAGGGCTTGAGGCTGGCCACATGAAAGGAATTGAGACGTAAGTATGGTAAGTGAATGAAACCCTAAGATAATGTTATCTTGCCATCTCCAAAAACTATGATAGGCAGAGTTTAACAATATGAAAAAAGCATGCCATTAAGCTCTCAGTTTTTTCTGTAGATGATAGCAAAATTGTACTTGTACTTCCTAATAATTCTAGAAGCAATAGAAAAATGAATCTATGAATCTCTGCAAGATGGTACATAATGCTTCAAAGCCACCTAATTTGATTTGTTATTGTAAACCTGAACTCATATTGCATTTGCAAAATATCTTGTAAGGATAATTTGATCAAACCTTCATAGAATCAAAGCAACCCTTTGCACAGTGTTGATGCAGATATTCCTAATCCAGGCACTTAATTGTATCTAATCCTTGAGCTGTCTCTATACATACATGTGATGGGTCCTTGAAATCTCCTTTCTCTGATAAACTACCTCAGAAGATTGTTAATAAGAAAACCCTGATTATTTTTAATCAGAGAAAAGCACTGATGATTGATTAAGGAATTAATCAGGGCATTTAATTGAAATGGAAATTCATTGTGGGAAATTATAATGGGTAAAATATCCATTTAAGTATTTATTGCTAACAAAGTGAATGTCTCATTATGGCTATTAACTTTTAGACAAATTGTCAAATAAACTTTATCTGATGACAAATAGCCCACTAAACTTTATGAATTGAAAAATTCAAGAAGTTTTTATGTATCAATGCTGCATCAATATACATAATATACATAACTGATAGTTGCAAAAATCTTGCCAACAGATCCATTTCTGGATTTATAAAAAGCATCCAGAGTCACCACACCACATAGTTTTGCAAATAGAAAATTCATAAATGCTCAATAAAACATCAAATACAGAGAAAACTTTAAAGCACAAATATCCTATATCTCTGAAATTCTCTTTGAAAGATTTCTATGGAATTGGTTTTAACAACAAAAAATACATCCCTTTTTATCAGATAACCTTTGACATCCTTTTTTTAGTGTGCCTGCAGTCTGTATTTTTTCCAAAGAAAGAATATGTACATGTACATATGTACATGTATTTGTACAAATATTTTGAGTATATTAAAAAAGTATATGTATCTGTGATACATACATAGATCAGCAGCAATGGTTAAAAAATTGCTTTTTACTATGAATTTTGATAGTACTAATCACAGGCACAGTTAGGTTCACGCAAATGACAAATACAGAAAAGACTGTAAATGCAAAGGGAGCAAATGAGGTGTGGGAAGCCTTACATTCCCAAACTAAGAGTTACAGAAAAAAAGTGATCCCATGTTTCACTCCATCAGATTTTCTTTTCTCATAATTGTTTCCCACTGAAATCAATTATAAGCCACACCAGTTTGAGAGTAACATAGGCAAGACACCTCCAGCCATCCTCTACCTCAGAGGTGTCAAACTCAAGGCCCTCAGGGTCTGGCCCATAAGGCCACCCTAGAAACAATGAAGGACCAGCCTGTGGTACCTCTGCCAGTGAAAATGGAGTTCAGGAGAACTGCACGTGGCCCTCGTGAGCTCTGATTTTGCTGGCAGACAGTTGCGGGAGGCCATTGCAGCCAAGAACAGAGCTCGGAAGCCCGTTTTTGCTGGCAGAGCACTTGAGCCACCACAGGTGCCCCAACATGAGTGACGTTGAGTTGGCCATGCCCCCCGCCTCCCTGAGGTCAAACACAACCCTGATGCGGTCCTCAATGAAATTGAATTTGACAACCCTGCTCTACCTTTTGAGGGACACAGAGGGCTTAAAATCCTATGGATCACCACATCGAAGTCTGACAATATCCATGCTGGATTTCCCTGCAGCTGGTGGAACTATTTCTCCAGAACTTTCTATGGGTATATTGTTTTCTCTTAGATGACAAGCTATTGTACAAAATCTATTTTTCCTCTGCTGGTGAATAACTCTGCCCATCCTTCATTTCTTTCAATGTCTGACAGTAGTTATTCATAGAGACTCCCTAGACTAAATGTTTAAATTCCTATTCTATTCTTTACTAAATATTTTACAATAATGGCTCAGTGATTAAAGATGCTGAGCTTTGTCAGCTGGAGAGTAGACAAGTTTGAGACCCGACCTCTGAGCAATGGTTGAGCTCCCATTCCTTGCCTGCAGTTTGAAAGCATGCAAATGCAAATACATTAATAGGTATCACTTAGGTGGGGAGAAAACAGTTTTCTGTGTACCTCAGCATATAGCCATGCTGGCCTCATGACCACAAAAATTGTCTTGGGATAATATTGGCTCCCTCAGCCAAGAAATGGATATAAGCAACAAGCCCTAGAGTTGGATATGACTGACAGGGAAACCTTTATCTTTACCTTTTATTTTATTTACATGCCATCTGACTCCCAGTGACTCTGGGTGATTAGAGTTAGTCATTCCCTTTAAGAGTCCCAAACTATGCAGGATTGTTGCAAGGATAATTGATGAGCAAGAATGAGGATTTTATAAACTATTCCACAGTTCTTGGAAAAAAATTGGAATAAAAATATGTTTAGTTATGATATGGTTTATTTATTCAATAATTTATTATAATTTTCATTGCACATATCTTCTTAACATTAAACTTCAGCAGTAATTTAAAGATTTTTTAAAAATACATAAAGTTATTTTAATGGACACACCAAAAGCAGGAAAGGTGCAAAAATAAAATTTTGTAGCATTACTTCAGAAAGGAAGTTAGTACTACACCAAACAATGAAATTGAAATCATAGCAGCAACAGAAACATAGTTTCACATCCTTCCCTTTCTCATCATTAAATCAAAAACTTCAAAATAGACTTAGCTGATGGAGACACTTCTTTTAGCTCCTGTCTGTATAGAAAAGAAATTATTCTCAAATTAGAGAAGTATTTGAATGTGATCATTGGCAATAAGCTGAACTTGAGACAGGTGCTAGAAAAGCTATTGCAGAAGCACTGTATCAATGGCACAGGAAATAATTATTCTTTTCTATTTGCTACTGGCAAGACTACCCTTGGAGTTCTAGCCATCCCAGTTCCAAAAGGATATTGACAGGTTAAAACAGGTTCAGAACAGAGTGACAAAGATAATCCTGAATCATGAGGATATGCTTTCTAAGGAAAGAGGTAAGAAATTGGGATGTTCCGTCTGAAGGTGAAGGAAGAGATGATATCATGACTGATGGCTTAAAGAGTGCTATAGAGAAGATAGTCAGAAATTATTTTCCATTACTACAAAAACTATCTCTGGAAATATGAAATCCAGAGTAAGTTTGTTTTATTATGAATCACCCAGACTTGGTTGATATCTAAATTGAATGAATTTTACTGAAGATCTGTTCAATGTGAAACCTTGTCCAATAGCCAAGGTTGTGGCTCTCAATCTATAGAGTTTTTAAAGAAGAAACTGGACTATTTCTCAAGGATGCTTTAGCTATTTTTCCTGCATATGGCAGAGGGTTGGACTAGATGATTCTTATAATTATTTCCATTCCTCAATTCTATGATTTTATGGATTCTGTAGCCAGACAAGTGTCCTCTGGGTATTTTGGTCCCCAAACTACTTCATCCAAAAATAGGATGACCAATGCACAACAATCATTCCCTCTTCTATTTTGTTTTTCTCTGCAAACTAGTTGAGTTGTATTAGAAAATAGTTTTCCTTTGGTTAACAATTTGGACTGAATTATTTACTGACATTTCTAAATCCAGTTTATATTTATTTCCAGGAATAAAAAGGTCATCTTAGTTTATATAGTGGAATGTCATCATTCTTCACAATCCTTTGTTTATGTTTCCTTCCCCCAAGTACCAAAACAATGCAGTGAATAAAATGACAGGCGTGTTTGGTCTCCCAGCATTACACTTTTCCCCCAGAGGAGCTTCTACAAGTTCCTCTGAATTGCAGGTTACCTAAAAATGGCTAACACTGCCTATTGTAAACAATATACTTTATCTCTCACAAAGCAGAGATGTCACACTTGGCCATAAAGCAACCAGCATTAGCTAACATTTCTCAGTATCTATAAATCTGTCAGATGAGGATAATAGATGCTACTGATGAAGTGGCTTATAAGCCATGAAAGCTTATACGCTAATAAATATGTTAGTCTTTAAAGTGCTGCAAGACCTTTAAAAGAAAAAACCTAATATATCCTTAATATTGAGAGAGCTATAAAAATGTATAATCTATTCAGGCTACATAATTAACCTATTTTCTGTTTTCTGACAATAAATTGAACCATAAATTAATCAAAAAAGCTGCATCTTCTGAGTAACAACAGCAACAACAAGGAGATTGAAATAAGCTTTGCTTATGGTGCATATAGACCTGTTGGATTTCAACTGACTTAGTTAGATATGTTGTCTATATACCTGATCACGCTAAATATACCTTTATAAGTGGACATTTTTGTTGCTATTTAAATGGGAGGCTGTATGTAAATCACCTTACATGCAAGTTTAAGTTTACCACAATAAAGTTTTGACTTTTTCCCTACGACGTTATTCCATGTCCACGTTGTCTATTACATTTCTAAGGACAGAATTGTTCCTCATGAATAATTTTCTCTCTTCTGTTTGCAATGTACAGTCCCCTTTATTCTAACAGCATCCATCTGAAGCTTCATGGTGAACAAAATCTGTAAGATTTTACCACCTCTGACTGAGGCTGAGAAAGAAAGAACAACGCCTCTAAAATATCAACAAATGCATGATCTCATTTTAGGTCTATTTAATATTTATCTAATAAATAGACATTTAGCTAATCAGGCAAACAGTCTAGGAACAGAGAAAAAAACTTCAATAAGGCATTGTTTAATCAATAAACTCAAATACAAGATGTCTATTGGGGAGGTTAGGGTTAGTTATCTAGTTCTCAAAATACTGCACTCTAAGTCCTAATACTTGGCATTAAACTTCCATTGAAAACAATGTGTGTGAATAATGCTTTCTTTTTTGTACTTTGCAGTTAAGGGATTAACTGAAAGGGAAATCAGGTGAGCAGGAGGGAGATTGATCCAAGAATCATCTATTTGATATCCCAGGTTATGCAGGAAAAGAGCTGCAGATTAGTGCCCATTCAGTTTCTTTCACAGACATTCTGCTATTCCCTCTACCCAAAACTGGCAAATACATTGCATGACCCATTCAGAAAACTCCTATATTGCTGCCAAGGTCTGAAAGACTAGCGGTATAGCTAGGAAAGAAAAGATTGAAAAAGCTTAACAGTGAAATGCTAGAGTCATTATACCCTCTAGAAAAAGTTAAAAATTGAGTATTATTTAGAAAAAGAAAGTAAGAAGAGAGAAATAAAAAATAAGAGTGTTCACCAAAAGAACTATAATGAGAATCTCAGCTCCACTGGTCATCCTTCTCTGCTATTATTTGATTTGTGTTATGACAGATGAAGGATGGGAGGATAGGCATAGGTAAAGATACCTGACAATCTTGGTAACTCACCCACCCACCCATTTCTACGAAAGTGCTAGGATTGCTTGTTACATTTCCTACCATCTAATGGTGCAATGAACGGAAGGTGCAACTAATCTAGAACAATGAACTATTCAAATCAAATCAAACCAAACTTTATTATGGTAGACCAGTCAGTCCATGTATTATGTGCATAACCAGGATACCCCAATTTGTCAGGGATTAAAATACTGACAGATTAGAACAGTATTTCTACTTCTAAGTTAGTTATCAAAAAACAAGCTCTGTTTATAATTTTACTGCTTTTAAGTTTTAACATATCTGTCAGAATATTAGCATTTTGCTGACCTTGTCTGCACTTCCAAAAAATAGAGTCAGAGCTGAGGGTTACTCTAGGAAGTAAAAATAATAATAATGAAAAAGATAATAGCAAATAATTGTAGTATTGTCAAGAAAATTACTGTGAGCCAAGTTCCGTATGAAAGAGAATTTATCTTTTGTTTTAAACACTTGAAAAGGAGTGTTTTGTTTTGAACAGAATCCAAATTTACATAGCATTCTAAGGCTAAAATTTCAATGCTGCAAACCAATGTTAATAAATCTCAAAAAGTAATTCACCACACTTGGGTGCATCTCTAACTATTTCACTAGAGTGTACCACCCAATCCAGAGAGCAATTTACAGCAGTAATGTTTGGCAATTTGCATTCTACAGATACGTAAGATCTATGCAGGCATCTCTCTGAAAAGTATCGCAGAGAAAATGAGGATATGACATAGATAAATTTTGCTCCAATTTTCCTAGGCAACTGGTTGTCTTGGACCCTTTTATATATTCATCAGAAAGGTCTGGAAAAGGGTCTAGCCAAGCTTCTTTCTGCTGTATGCTCAACACAGAAATCCAATATGCCACGTGAGTGTGTGTCCTTGCATATTGAACATAGAAAGATTAACAAAAGGGAAGTTAAAAAGTCAAGATGGCTTGTACAGTTGTGCAATTAAACTGCTGCTTTTATCGTATGGGCATGACTATCACTTTTTTGACTCTCTCTGTGAATTGTCTTGAAGGAAATATAGGCATATTTGGAGTGAAACTTAAGCATTACCTCTCCCTGTTCTTTATTTTCAGTGTAGAAGATAAAGTGACCACGTGAAATCCCAATAAAACATCTTCCCCCAATTTACCTGCACTATTATATCTATCAGCTGCCCCACTGCCAAAAATATCATTGTTTGTAGAAGGCACTGGATTTTCAAAAAGCACTTTCTACAACAAATGTTGTAGGCATATTCTAAATTAATCTAAGTAACTTCTTACATGACATATGTACTGATATTAATACAGGGCATACGTGACTTATTTGAATCAGTAGCAATTTTTGCGCAAACATATCTTATTCCTGTTTCTGACACAGTATATTAGTATACCAATTATTTGTGGTGAAATATGAACGAATGCAACTGCAAGATTGTTGGACATAATTGTAAATATCTAAGAAGTAAAAAAAATCAATTTTTTTAAAAATGGCACTGTTTAATCTATGTCATCAGTCAATATGGTCTATATTTTAAAGAGAAAGATCATATGCCCTCTGGTGGCAATAGGTAAAACATTCCATTATTTCTATGTATTTATTTCCTTCTAAAGTGAAAATACCCAAATTCCAGGCAAACATTTTGCAATCGTTGGATACATCTAAGTCTTACTGACCTTGGTTAGACTTTGCTCTAATTAAACATACACAGGATAGCGCTGCATGTCATTTTTGTTTGATATTATGTAATTTCTTTAAATTTCTTTTAAAACAACTCTTTTTTCAACCGTTAATTCCATGAATAATTACTTTAGAGTATAATGATCCAATTTCATGTCAGATCAATTCTCAATCAATTTTTCCATGGCATTCATTTACTATTAAGCTGTTTCACTTATAATTTCCTGTGACATTAACAAAAATATATATAAAAGGTTGTAAATGTGCTGAAGTTCATACACATGTAAAGTTATTATACATTAAACAAAATGCACAGGCAAAACATTTATTCATGTGCAAATTTCACTTAGTTTCATTTTTCAATTTAAACTGTTCAGGGTTATTGTGACATCAAGGGAAGAAAATAAATAAGTGTTTTATTCTAACTTTTGTAACAGAGTTAAACAATATATACTATTAGGTGTTGGTTAAGAACATACAGAAAAATACTTTCTCTTTACTACTGAAAGAAGGAAGTTGATATTTAATTTTAAGAAATCCATCACCCAGAAAAGACAGTAATGAAAATTTAGGTTCATTAGTTAGATCGTTGAGTCTTTACCATTTTATGAGGTCATTCTTTAAGGAGGCTGAAGATTGATACTTTCCACAATAACAAGTGCATTTCTTTTTTGAATTGTAAAAGTAAAACCAAGGTGTAAAAATATTTCTGAATATTCTTACAATGTCTCAAATGGTCTGAAGTGAGACACAGTCTGTAAACATATTTGACATATATTTGTGGCTTTGTTCAACTCCCTCCCAGCAAGAATATCAGAGTATGGTATTTCACACATGTATATGTGGTATAAAGGCATTTAACTATCATTATAGTGAGAAGCAGTTTTCTCTGAAAAGGCACAATATGGTCTAAATTAGAATAAGTTGAGGGCAACTTCTGAACGATGTTCTAATGTTTCTGAACCTCAGCAGTTTTTAGATGTGAAGACTTCAATTCCCAGAATTCCTTATGGTGGGTGGGGAATTCTAGGAGTTAAAGTCCATACATCTTAAAATGGATGAAGTTCAGAAACACTGATCTGTTGTTTCCCAGCCTTGTATTAATGATAAGAGAGAACGGTTTCAATAGCTGTTATCTGATCAAAAGTGAAGATCTCTGAGTCTACCTTGACCCCTTAAAGATTGAACTTCAGGCTGTGGATAGAGTTTGCCTGCAATACTGCTTTTTAATGACTGTGCCACCAGGGCTCAGTAATTTTTATAATGCCACTGGCCTATCTATTTTGAATTATTATCTGAATGAAAGTATACCAAGGGATCTGTGTAACTCATAACTCCTCATTCAACTCAGTGTAAAGTTAAACTTTGTGACCTTCTGATCTTTCATTTCTTTTTGTCAAAAGTTATTCAAAAGCTATTTGATTTTCTTTTTTTCAAAAACCCATCTCAATAAAATCACTTGAAACTTTAAAAAGTCATTTACATTTCTCAGATGTTTAGCATTATCAGCTGTTGAAATTTAGGTAGATTATCAAAGTAGCTGGTGAAAGTATATATATTTAGTTCTGAGTCAATCTCAGTTTTTGGCTGACAAAGCTGTGTAGTTTTCTTGGCAAACAAAAAATAGTTTACCATTGCTTAATTCCAGGATTTTGGGAGGAGGGAGTTGGAGATTCTAGCTCACAGCAGTGAAATTCCATGATGATCTCCTATTCCTGTATTAGTTAGTTTTGTTTAGCTTCCAAGCCCCCAAAAGTCAGCTAAGTGCTGCTACCTATCTAGAAATTACATAGCCTAATAAAAGCTAAGCCAGATATTAAGAGCATCATTTGGAGCTGCCATGAACATGGCACTTAGAAGTCTCTTTTGGATATGAGTTCTTAAGCAACTTTCTTTCTCAGCCTCAGGGTAATAATGGATACATCTTATGGGTTTATGATTTTTTAAAAAATCTCTAGATCTAAGTGAAATGTTTTGAATTCTCAAAATATGATATGAATGCTACTGAAACAAAAATAAATTCTGAATTTTCATTTACAACTGTATCCACAATATCTTTTTCTTTCCAGTTGCCTTCTGAAAAAGCACCTTTGGGACAACCATAACCTGGATCACTCAGAATCTCTCAGAGATTTAGCTATACAATTTGGGATGAACACCCTTTGAATGGTGTGGGAGTAGGAACAGATTTCCAGAGAAAAAATTTCAGACTTCAGGAACCAGGAGCACTACTCAGGTGACCCTGAGGACACGGATAAATCTCCAAGTGCTTCAACGACCTTCTAAAGTATGCAGATTACCAGCTGTCTATAAGGAATATAAATCCTTCCATTCCCCAATATCCTATCAGAGCTAAAAAAGCTTCTTGGATGAGAAGTTGCCTCTGAAAAAGTACCTTTGGGAAAACCATAACCTGGATGACTGAGAATCTCTAGAGACTTCTTTTTCTAAAAGCATCCTGTAAGCTGCCTTGAGTCGCCATGTGCAAATAGATAGCAATATAAATCCCTAAATAAATAAGGATAAATAAATAAATAAAATAAAATTCATGCTCTTGTTTTGGCTTTATCTCTGATATTAGCTTACCAATATTACAGATCAATTCAAAATCTATAAAAAAACATTTTACTTTTCAGCACTTCCATAGAATTCACAACTCGTGTGAATGCTATAATGATTCAGATCTATTATTGCTATCTTTCCTCAGGTCACTATACCTTTTAAAAACTCAGGTCTTCGTAATATACTTTTAACACTGCTCTCAAGTAGCATTTATATAAATGAGAAGGAAAAAGCATAGCAAATTTTAGAATATATTAGAATATATTACAGTCTTCAGTTACTTTAGTAGGAGTCTTATTAATTCTATCCTTCTGCTGAATGCTGCAGACTCAAGATGTTCTATTACTCTGGCTAAAATTTCAGAGAAAAGGAAATTAAAGAGTTCAGAAACTAGGGTGGAGCTCTACATGAATTTCGCACTACTGTGATTGAGCATTGCAAGCTGCTGGACAAAACTAAAGTAGGGTGGGTGAATGGAATGTCTCTCTTTCATTTTAGAATTTTATGCCCCTGGAAGTATACTAAAGACATTTAAAGTCTTCCTGGCCCAAACCTGGGAAAGAAGAAGAGGCATGTATATTGTTAGGAATTACCTTCATGGTAAAAGGAAATCAACTTCAGAATTAGCTGACTTTACTCTCCACACGGAATATATCTGAGAAAGCTTTGGATGGGATCATTTCAATGCCTCTTCCAGAATATCCCATAAATAGCCACTATCTGGTTCTTTTTTCATCTCAATTGCATCTTAAGAAAGGTACATGTTATGAGTCTATATAGGACTTGGGCAGTAGAGTTCTATTCTATGTTGCTATCCCACCTGAGACACTTTTAAGAGATACTTTTAACAGACACTTCATAAGACACTTGGCCTATTCAGAATGAATTGAGCCAATTTTTTACCGGCAAGGTTAACATAAATACAACTAATCATTGTGTCCCTATCTTACCCAAATGAAATAGAGATTCAATGTTCAGTACATTTTTACCAGTTGCTACCTTAATGGAAGGGAGGTAGAAAATCAATTAAGGGTGATTTTTCAAATGCTCATAAGCAATGTTCTTTTCCTTCACATCAGCACTTAACTTCTTTTTATACAAAGTGGGCTCTAACCTTTGGAAAACAACTGCATTCTTGTAGGAAACACAGGAGAAAAAGAAGACTGTCCTTCAAACGTGATCTCATTACCTTGGTAGGAAGACAAGTATGCTGCTTTAATGATCAGCCAGAAAGTAGCTTTGTTCTTTAAATGAACTGGAGTATAATAATTTGTGTAGACTTGTTCAGCTTAATGGCATATTTATGCATTTTTAATTACTTTGGGCTGAAAAAAGAATTAATTGGACTGGTATTGGGCTAAAAAGAAAACTAATATAATGTTTTCCTGAAATCTATATAATATTATTCAATGTCAATGCTTTCTCTATTTGCTGCTTCTTCTCTGCCATCTTTTTTGGTGGAGAAATATCTTTTTGTCTGCTATGGGTTGCCTGTAATGGCCAGAAGAATGTTCCTCTCTTATTTTGAACTTAAATTTACATCAACAAGAACAACCACAGCAAACTAATATAAGAATTATTGTTAAAAGCATCAATGTTATGGGACCTCAGCTAGATTATTAGTGGTTGTCAGCCTATATAGCCAAGCTTTCTCCCATTTAGTGAATTTTTTTTTTTGGTGGGGAGGGAATCAGTGAAATGTGGGCTGTAAATGTACAATTGCTTCCAAAAAATGTCATTATGTATAATGCTAGCATTCAAATAGTTTGTCATATCCTGTATTTGATATCCTAGTTTAGACTTAATGCCAAATAATTGATGAAGATCAGAACTTACTACTGAAGAATTTGTGTAATAATCAGTTATGAGGTAGATCTCTCTTTGTCTCACAAACACACAAAGCCTTTATTCAGATCTTTATTCAGGTGCCTTGCAGCTCTGTAACAAATCAATGAACTTTGACATCTTTCTCTATCTGGGAATGACATTGTACATATTAATGGAAATATCCTTCATGCATGGTCAAATGATCTTATACCAAATTCCCTGGACTGCCTTGCTGAAAATGTCAATGGTAATAGCATTGCCATCAAGATCTTCGCACAAACTTCATGTACAGATTGTGATTCCTATTCTTGTCGTTTCTCCACCAAGGATTCAAAGAATTAAAGCAATAACTGTTTCAGTAATGTTTTTGTCATTCTTCAGGGTGATATACATTATAGTACCAAGTCTATTATTTGATAGATTTAATTATATCATATACCGGTAATATATACATTATTTAGATGTCTGCATTATAAATAGATTATAACAAAATATAGAACAAATATTGTCCATTTACAATATCATGCTGTACAGTGCCACAATCCATTCTATCTGTAAATCATTTTCAATCCACCCTTTCTTCACTTTATTTCCATCATCTCCTTCTTAATTTTATCATCCATGCCCACTTATTTACCATGCAATGCCCATGAAGTGTTTGATTCCTGCAGACCCTAAAAGCAAAGCAAACAGCTGCAAAACTTCATGTGAGGCTTTTCTCTCAAGCTGGGAAACGTAGAGTGAAGAAGCAATTGGTAAATATGGCAGGCAAGCTATGCTATGAGAAAGAAAGTGTCCACAAATACAGGATGACCTTCCTTAGATGCATATTTCCTCTATAGAAAAAGTGTGAAAAGAACGGGGAGGGAAGCCATCTGTTTTTGTGAGGGTGGGAAGGAAACGGAAATTTTTAAATGTTAGAAATGGATTGTTGGTGGTTCAGCATCAAGCAATCGTGAGGCAGGGTATCTGTAGGAGTAGAGGTGTCATAAAATAATTGTGATAGGGCTCGTTAAAAATATTGTAGTAGCTTATAAAGTTGACAGAACAACAAATCCATAAAAGTCACATCCAAATAAAACCACTCAATAAAGTAAAATAGAGCACATGTTAGAAAGATTAAGAAAATGAAATGGATATCTATTAGATTTAAAGAGACAACAGAACAGGTATTTATTACTTTTCTCTTTGGGATGTATTCTAGAGAAAAAGGTATTACCAAAGAAGGCATTGTCCTTCACCTTCTATAATCATACTCCTCCCACACCAGAGGTGGGTTTCAGTAGGTTCTGACCAGTTCTGGAGAACCAGTAGTGGAAATTTTGAGTAGTTTGGAGAACTGGTAAATACCATCTCTGACTGGCCCCGCCCCCTTCTATTGTCTGCCTCCTGAGTCCCAGCTGATTGGGAGGAAATGGGGATTTTGCAGTAACCTTCCCCTAGAGTGGGGAGGGAATGGAGATTTTGCAGTATCCTTCCCCTGGAGTGAGGTGGGAATGGAGATTTGATAGTGTAGTATCCTTACCCTGCCCACCAAGCCATGCCCACCAAGCCTTGCCATGCCCACCAACCCACACCTACAGAACCGGTAGTCAATTTTTTTGAATCTCACCACTGTCCCACACACATAAACTGATTGATTAAACAGAGCTTGAAATTTAAAATTCATTAGAAACCTAGCAGAATTAAAAAGTAACCATCCTGTGTCTAATGGAATGGATTCCCCCATAAATTGGAATCTCTAAATGCTCTACTGTTTACCACCACCCACATGTTAAAAGTTAGCATGAATTAGTAGTGTGCAATGATGACATTACTCTTGTTATTTTGCCATAGCAACCCTAACCCTAACCTTCACCTACTCAAGCATGTGGGTATCCCTTCATGTGGTTTCTGCTGCTCGGTGGTGAGGTAGAACAACTCAACAGGGCACAAATTCAGCTTGAATCACTTCTATATTTGCTAATGGCTACACAATTAATTTCATTTGCTCGGAACCATGGAATGAATGTGCAGTATAAAATGTAAAAGTCCTTCACGTTATCCAAATGTAAAGATTTGCTCATGGAAGAGTTACAGATTGCTAAGCCTGTTGAATTAAATGCAAATAGACCTGACACATTTCAAGGCATTCTAGTGCTTTAAATGTTCAGGATTAAAAGTTAAATGTCTAAACTTCTGTATTGTATTTAGCTATACAATGGGGGTATGCAAGCTGTAGCCCTCAAGTCATTTTTAAGGCTTTCTTAATCTCTCTTAAAAGCTCACTCTTAATCACTGATATAAACAGAAGAAGAGTTTCCCTCCATTTCTGGTGGAGAACAGATGAAATCAAGCAGTTATAAAACCCCCATTAATTCCTCCTAACCCAACTTCCAACTTTAAAATTTTTTTTGACTATCTCATGTGGGTGGTTAAGTATTTCTCTTTACCACCAAAAGGTTTGTTTCACCTGCTATGACAATGGTTTACAAAGCACAACGACTAAATTAATAAAATAGACTTGGTAACATCCAATCAACCACCTTATGGCTTTAAGTCAGGGTCTCCAACCGTGGCAACTTTAAGACTTGTGGACTTCAGCTCCCAGAGTTCCTCAGCCAGTTTTGCTGGCTGAGGAACTCTGGGAGTTGAATTCCACAAGTCTTAAAATTGCCAAGGTTGGAGACCCCTGCTTTAAGTGAAATATAAATCTAGTCTCAATGTCAAGGCACAGTTTGAGAGTCATGCAACAGTTTATTCTTTTACTTTCAATCTGTTTCTTATTCTTCATACCGTAGGAGCAGAAATAAGGGACAAACAACAACTCTAATCTCCAAGATCACCATTCTCAGAAGATTTATTGGTCATGAGAAACATCCAATTTGGAATTCATGGAATGAGAACACTGGTTTAAATAGATCTGCATTTTTCAAATCAACCACTTTAATTACAAAAGCAAAAATTGAGGGATCTTTAAGTCAAGGGGCAAAAAAGATAGGAAGGAGTTTCTAAGGGGTAAAAGCATCTTCTTTCTTTCTTTCTTTCTTGTAGAGGTACAGAAATACATAGCTGCAATAGACACTGTGGCCAAAACTCTGTACTCATGATTTATTGACTTTATTTTTATTTTTATTTTTATTTGATTTATATGCCGCCCTTCTCCGGAGACTCAGGGCGGCTTACAATGCGTTAAGCAATAGCCTTCATACTTTTTTGTATATTTATACAAAGTCAGCTTATTGCCCCCACAATCTGCGTCCTCAATAATAATAATAAATAATGAGAGATATGTAGACTGATAAGAATTTTTTTATCAAATACTGATACTAGATTAATAAATTATAATACTTTTACAACAGAGAAGGACTATCATCTATTATCATACATAATATCTACGTAATATATGACTTATGCCTTTGCATGATTCATTTACTAGCATTTACTATGCTCCATTTTATTGTCTTTTATACCCTTACATTATATTCTAAATAGGATGGAATATGTTTCTCAGCATTTTCCTTCATTTTCTGAACCTTCAAAAGAATACAGGAAACGATACACTATTCCTGTTGTGAAGGCTTTATTGCCTAGCTGGGTATTGGTTAATAGCTGTGTGATAGAGGGGGATATGATTGTGATCTGTGCTAGTTTTCTTTCCTCCTTTGCCTTTGGCTACTTCTTTTGAAAGGATTATCCAAGAAGCCCAAACCTCTGTATCTGCTGAATGCTAAATTGCCATAGTGCCAGGCTTCTAGAATTCTAGAGATTGCATTACTTCAGCATAGCAAGCACCAGATAACTACAGGTCAATCACATAGAAAATAACAACAGGCAACAGCATAATCCATTCAACCACATGCAAGGTTGTTAGGGCAGGTGATGTTATATTTCACAACTAACTAACAAACCTTGGATAGTACAGTGCCTTGGATAGTACAGTGGTCTAAAGCCCTGTTATTAACATCAGCTGCCTGCAATTATTGCAGGTTCGAATCTCACCAAGGCTCAAGGTTGACTCAGCCTTCCATCCTTTCTAAGGTGGGTAAATTGAGGACCCAGTTTGTGGGGGCAATAAGCTGACTTTGTAAATATACAAAAGTATGAAGGCTATTGCTTAGCACATTGTA
>WNWU01013629.1:6966385-7083897 GCA_012654045.1 Ptyas mucosa | reverse complement strand
TCAAATTTAAAAAAAAAACACCTTCAATGTCATAATATGGAAAATGTTGTCCAGGCAAAACATCTACAAATGAAAAACCAAGATGAAAGAATCCTAATCAGCTAATATCCTGTCCGTGGACTGTGTATGTTCGCCACCTTTCCATCATACACATTGCTGGGATAGCTTTGAAGGAGTCTTCTCAGAGGTCTCTTGTTTAGGGAACTCTGCCTCGTCATGAGCTGCAGTGTTTTATGTGTTTTATGAAGTGGTGTAGGGTTTCCTGCCTGGGCAGGGGGTTGGATTAGAAGACCTCCAAGGTTCCTTCCAACTCTGTTATTCTATTCTGTCCTGTCCTGTCCCGTCCCGTCCCGTCCCGTCCCGTCCCGTCCCGTCCCGTCCCGTCCCGTCCTGTCCTATCCTAACCTATCCTATCCTATCCTATATACCCTAAAGTTAGGAAGCTTATTCCATAATTCTTTTTTTTAAAAAACAAGTTTTATTGAACATTTTCAACATTAAAAAAACAAAATACAAATTATCACTCATGCAGTGTTTTCATATCGGTGTCAATATCATCCATAACATTCAAATTTACATAAGTTCTATTTCTATGGTTCACTATCCTATGTTATTCAGTTGTTTGAATTATAATAGTATTTACATATAGATACCATACCTTCTTATTATCATCAGTATTATTTAATTCTTATACAATAATTTTACTCCTGTTCTCTAGCCATATATACCATCTACTCCAAACTTGGTAATACTCTGATTTCTCTCTCTCTTTCATTTCTATCGTCAACCTATCCATCTTTGCACACTCATATATCTTTCTTATTATCATTGCCTCTGAAGAAATATTAGTCTGTTTCCAGTTTTGTGTAAAAACCATTCCAGTTCCTGTTACTATTTGTAATATTATATATTGAAGTTTCTTTGCTATTTTCCCATCTAAGATGCCCAATAAAAATAGTTCTAGCTTCAATTCAATCTTTTGTTCAGTGATTTCTTCCAACCATTCCCTTATTTTATGCCAATATTTTCTGGCTTTGGGGTAAGTTCACCACATGTGGTAGAAAGTTCCCTGTTTATACCTACATCTCCAGCATTTGGGTGACCGGTTTAGAAACATTTTGGCCAATCTCGCTGGGGGTAATTGCCAACAGTAGAACATATTTTAGTGGTTTTCCTTATAGGCTGCTGACAGCGTAAATTTATAATTTTTCTCCCATAATTTGTCCCAATGGTCTAATTTGATACAATGCCCAAAATT
The DNA here is from genome assembly GCA_012654045.1 of Ptyas mucosa. Taxonomy (NCBI): domain Eukaryota; kingdom Metazoa; phylum Chordata; class Lepidosauria; order Squamata; family Colubridae; genus Ptyas; species Ptyas mucosa. Next base: position 7,082,639 of record WNWU01013629.1, on the reverse strand, counting down.
TCTAGCCTAATTTATCATTGTCTCCTTCACAGTTTCTTCTTCCATTTTGAATCTTAGGAAGAAGTTGCATGTTTTTGTAATTTTCCCCCCTGTCCCTAGCAATATTTTATCCAATTCCAATTGTTTTCCATAGATACCATACTGTTCCAAATCTTTTTTATACTTGTCCTAATTTGGAGATAGGGCCACCAATCAATCTTTATTCCGTGATTCCTTAGTTCCTGGTCAGATTTTAATTCTCCTTTTTCATCCAACAATTCTATGTATCTCACCATGGTATTTAAATCTAATTTACGTTTGGGTAAATCATTGCCTCCATTGTTGATATCCAAATTGGAATTTTCATGTAGTGATTTTTCCTAATTTTCCCCCAGATGTTTATCAGGGCATCCCTCACTAAATGTCTCTGAAAGTACGCATGGGCTTTGTTTTTCCTCCCCTAAAGGAATGTGTGTCAGCCGAATTGGAGGTCGTGGCCATCTACTGTTAACACCATTTTATTATTCAGTTGAATCCATTCTTTAAGCCACATCATGGCTGCCGCATGATAATAAAGTTCCCAGTCCAGGAGCCCAACCCCTCTTGTTTCTAGAATCTTGCAGAAGTTTGAGTTTTATTTGGGCTTTTTTCCAAAATCAGATAAATTTTGTTATTATTTTATTTAATTGTTCAAAAAAAAAATCCCTAATTTTATTGGTACCATTTGGATGAGATATAAGAGATATTAGTAATTTGGATCCCCAATTTTTCTTCCAATTCTTCATTTTGCTGTTAGTAAGATTCTTAGTTAATACTTTTTCTTTATTTAAGAAAATATTTATTTTAAGCCCTGCTACCTTGCCAAATTCCTCTATTTCCCATAATAATATGGTTGTCTCTAGGGGATCTTCTATGATAAAGGCCAAATCATGTGAAAATGCTTGAACTTTATATTTTTCCTTTTAAATTCTCAATCCTTTTATTTCCTGCTTTTGCCTGACTTGTATCAATAGTATTTCCAATGATAAAATAAATAGAAGGGGGGACAGGGACATCCTTGTCTCACCCCTTTGGATATACTAAACTCCTCTGTTGTTGCTCCATTTAATATTATTTTTGCTGATTGGTTGGAGTAAATTGCCCTAATCATTCCTGTAAATTTCCCCCCAAAATTCATAATGTCCAATTGATTAATAAGAAAATTCCAATTTAGATTATCAAAGGCTTTTTGAGTATCTATGAATATCAGCGCCACTTGCTTTTGTGGGTGGGCCTCATAGTATTCCAATGTATTCATTATAATCCATGTGTTATTTCTTATAAGTCTATGGGTAAAAACCCATTTTGGTCAGAATGAATAATTTCATTTAATTTTTTTTTTTTTTACTCTTTCGGCCATTATTGTCAGCATTTAGCAGTGAGATTGGCCTATAGTTTTTAATTTGCTGTTTGCCTGTGGTATCTTTTGGGATGAGTGCAGGAGTGAAATGCTCTTGGTTCGGACCGGATCACCCGATCTGGTAGCGATGGAGGTTGGTGGTTCAGAGAACCGGTAGCAAAACTCCCTGCCCAGCTGAGCTGCACAATCAGCAAGGCTTTTTTTTTAATTTTTAAAAGCATTTTTTTCTACAAACTCTTCAGCGGAAAAAATGCTTTTAAAAGTAAAAAAAAAAAGCCTGATGATTGTGCAGTTCAGCTGGGATCGTCAAATGCTTTTAAAAGCCTTTGAAGATCCCAGCTGAGTTGCCTGATCGGTAGAAGCTCTTTTTCTTTTAAAAGCCTCTGACGATCCAAGTTGAGTTGCCTGATCAGCAGAGGCTTTTTTTCTTTTAAATGCCTCTGACGATCCAAGTTGAATTGCCTGATCGGCAGAGGCTTTTAAAAGAAAAAAAGCCTCTGCTGATCAGGCAATTCAGCTGGGATCGTCAGAGCCTTTTGAAAGCATTTTTTAACAACCTCTTCACTGAAGAGAAAAAATGGTTTTAAAGTTTTTTAAAAATGGCCACCCAATCACATTATCCCCACCACCACCAAGCCACACCCACAGAACCGGTATATATATATCCAATAATAGTATCTCCAATGGCTCTTGTAATTCTTTATAAAACTCTGTGGGTATTCTGTCTGGTCCAGGGGTTTTATTGTTTTTTTGCTTTTGAATTGCTGCCTTCATCTCTGACATCGTAATATAGGGAGAGTCCTCTTGTTTAAATACTGTTATTAAACAGCATTATCTTCTTCCTCTATTTTCTCCTGACTATAGAAAGTTCTAAAAAACTTTTGGGCAATATTCTTTTTCTCTTCTATCTGATGGTGCATATTCCCGTCTTCATCCTGTAGTTGTTGTATGATTTTTTCCCCCTTCTTCAGCTTATTCCATAATTCAAAGATCTGTATACTTTTCCCACAGAGACATTCTGCATTCTAACCACACAGGAAGATTATACCACCAGACCAAGTCAGAGAAAAGGTTCATCTGAGACATTGTTTTTATTTTTTAACAAGCACCTACTGGAAAAGTAGGCAAAACTAGCTTCACAGTTATCTCTTTTCCACCGATCCTTAATCTGAATGTGAAATTACTCCTATTTTCGCTCATCAGTTGGGGTGACAATCAGTACAGTTAAAACTTTCCTAGTATTATTACTGACATTTACCCCAAGTCTTGTTTACTCAAAATATATGCTTTGAAAAATTCAGTCTGGAAATGCAATGTACATTCCATACATAAAATATATTGCTGATATGAGAAATCTTTATAATCCTTCATCTTCTTCTACAGATTGATTTGTACTAAGGTTGGATCAAGGACCAAATAATTTATTATTCTCATGGAGAAGAAATGTTGCTTCTCAGAAGGAAATTGGATTTGGAGCTGAATCATGGCTCATTGTTACAAAGCAGGTGGTTGGGAAACATAGAGTCTATTCGGTAGTAAACTTAATTATAATTTTCTTTTCTCTAAACTGCTCTGGCATCTTTCCTGGCTTTTGCTTGTAACATTCAGATCCAGAGAGGATGCCAGGTTCAGAATGAAAATCCTGGTCTGCTCATGAGCTCAATGGATCTTTTCTTTCTGCTGGCAAAAAGTGCTAGAAAAAAAATTAAAATACCTGCTGTTATGTGAATTCATTGATTCTCCCCATCCCCAATAAAATTATGCCTAATTTAACAGATTATGACTCTTGGTTGTCTGCAAAAATACAGGTGAAATTTAAAAGGCTTTTTTTTTAAAAAAAAAAATTAAATTTATATGCCGCCCTTCTCCGGAGATTCAGGGCGGCTTACAATGCGTTAAGCAATAGCCTTCATACTTTTGTATATTTTATACAAAGTCAGCTTACTGCCCCCACAACCGGGTCCTCATTTTACCCACCTTAGAAAGGATGGAAGGCTGGGTCAACCTTGAGCCTGGTGAGAATTGAACTTGCAGTAATTGCAGGCAGCTGGATGTTAAATGCTGCCTTAGTAGGAGGCATTAGCCTCCTATACCACTCAGGCTTTCTCTGCAATAATTTCCATAAAGTTTTAATTGCACCATTTTCCTTAAACATGTAAAGTATCTGCAGAGACTGCTTTCTTTTAACTCTATTGCTTATTGCCCATTTCTAGATCCTATCATTAGCATTTGAAGATTTTTTGCTTGATCTGCCTTTTGAAAGGGACAGATTTCACCCACTGCATTAAGGAAGATGACCTTGACAGAGATATGCCATGGCAAAAAGGGATAAAGTCCAGAACAATTAGACAGCATTCAGAAGCAGGTTAGGCAGTCACCACCCTAATTCACAGAGGAGTGAGAAAGATGAGGCAGTTCACAACAATTAGATTTTCAAGAATCTATTATTATATCCAACCTCAGTAGTGTTGTGGCTCCGAACCCTGAGCCCATCGTATCGGAGGAAGAAGGCTCCGAACATGAAGGAGAGGAGCCGGCCAGGCCTCCCTCTCCCGGCCCCTCCTCTCTGGCAATTCCTCAGGTGTCGGCCGAAGGAGAGGAGATTGACCAGGAGCCAGGTGTCTCCGATCTGTCGGAGAGTGATGAGGGAGACAAGTTGTGGCTGGATCCACGCCAGCGTCGGCGTGCTAAACGGTCACAGCAGATGAGGAGGCGTGCCAGAGATTGAGCTGAGTCACTGGACCACACCCCACAGGCTATATAAGGGAGAGTGATGGCCATTCCAGCTCTGTGACGGACAAAGCAAAAACTCTGGCAAGTCACTTGCACTTTTGGACGAACAAAGCCTCATCTGTTGTGGATTTCTGTTACTGGACTACTTCAAACTGTCTGTATTTCTGCGTTATCTGGTGGAGGGACAACCCCTCCTTCTTGAAGTAAAAGCTCTTGGCAGGCAGCTGCTGCGTTGCTGCCAAGTTTTGATAACGAATCTTTGACTGTTTTGAAACAATTATTTAACCCTTTGGGGTAGGGGTTTGTACGTGTGGGAGACGGGGACAGAACAAGTAGAGGTAACCCAAGCTAAAAGTAGCTTTAGCATTCCCATGGAGTTGATTTCTTGGTCTGGTTCACATAGTGGGGCTGACACCCATCTGGATTGTATCAATGAGAACCCTGTCATTGTCCAGAATGTGCTTTTATCAAAAAGTATGAATAAAATAATTATTTAATATTTAGAGTGGGATGGCCACTCACCTAAATATATTTGAATTTTATAGGAATACCTTTAAAACTTTTGTAACTAATGTACAAAAGTGGTTTTTTGTGAGGAAATGTTATTAAAAATTGTTTTTAAAAAGCTATGCATATAAAACACACACAGACTAGAAAGACAGAGATATTTTCATGGGTATCATATTTATTTCCACCCTCTGTTCAGATATTCTTGCTTCAGCTACACTGTAATATTCAGGGAAAAGAAGACTTAGTTTATGAAAAGGGAGGGAGGGAGAGGAAGGGAAGGGAAGGGAAGGGAAGGGAAGGGAAGAGAAGAGGGCAGGGCAAGGCAAGGCGAAGCAAGGCAGCTGGTTCATCTACAATAAAGAAATAAAGTACAATTCACCCTTGGGATTTCCATTAGCCAGGATAGCTTCAATGTGTCCTGAAGAGTAACAGATGGATCTCCAAAAGTGACATCTGGTGCATAAGGTTCCTTTTTTTCTTAATTGTTTCATTTTGCTAAGGGATTAGAGGCATTGCTACGTTCCCATCAAAACAGATACTCAGCTGCCTGACCTCGGCCTGTATCTGTTTCTTCTTTCTATATGCAAACCTAAGAACCAAAGAATTAAGAATGCCTGCAGTTCAACAGGAACGGGAAGGTCTAGCTTAATACTTTTCAGCTCCTCTTGATATAGAGTATAACTGGACTCAAATTGTGATCACTGATTTCAACTCTGGGGAAGGTTTTTTTTTAAAGTTGAGTGAAATATTTGCATGCAATATTTTACATATGTACATTCTTCCATTGTTGTTTAGAATGAGACAGGAAGACTGTGAAGAGGGAATGATTGATTTTCTTGACCAGTGACTGAAGTCATCATGATACATATCATTATGCTAGCACTACTGGCTTCAAAAGTCTGATCTGATAAATGTTGAGCAGACAGGCGCAAAATTGGCACATATGCTTATAATGTATCTCCATTTTAACTATGATCTAGGAAAGATTTGTAGGACACAGAAACTCAATAGCATTCAGTAGTTTGAACTATTAAAATGCCCAAGTTACTCAAACAAAAAACTGGACAATATTAAATTTGTCTGATTCATTCATTCCTAAGGTAGAAACAGATTTAAGGAGAAGATTTGCTTCTCTGAGTTTTTTCAGTCCCTCTCAAGTGTTGCTGTTCCTCTCCAGCATTGTGAACTTTAAGTGGCAATAAAAATCTGGAATAATAGAGCTGTAGCTCTGTAGCTACAGAAAGATTGTAGAGAGACAGCAGAAGAATGTGATATTTAGGATAATTAGAGGAAAATTAGAACTGCAGAAAAAACAATTACTACCAACCTGCCTTCAACTGAGGACCTGTATACTGCACAAGTTAAAAAGAGGACTGTGAAAATATTTACAGACTCCTCGCATTCTGGACATAAACTGTTTCATCTCCTACCCTCAAAACGACGCTATAGAGCACTGCACATCAGAACAACTAGACACAAAAACAGTTTCCCCCCGACTGCCATCACTCTGCTAAACAAATAATTCCCTCAACACTGTAAAACTAGTTACTAAGTCTGCACTACTATTAATCTTGTCATCATTTCTATCACCCATCTCCTCCCACTTATGACTGTATGACTGTAACCTTTTTGCTGGTATCCTTACAATTTATATTGACTGTTTCCTAATATGATTTGATTGCTTCTCTGTTCCTTATAACTATCATTAAGTGTTGTACCTTATGATTCTTGACGAATGTATCTTTTCTTTTATGTACACTGAGAGCGTATGCACCAAGACAAATTCCTTGTGTGTCCAATCACACCTGGCCAATAAAGAATTCTCTTCTCTTCTCTTCTCTTCTCTTCTCTTCTCTTCTCTTCTCTTCTCTTCTCTTCTCTTCTCTTCTCTTCTCTTCTCTTCTGGGATGCCTGCTTAAAAAAAGAAGTTGAAATCAAGACAAGAAATACCAACAATTGTAAAGAAAAAGTATGGGCTCTTAATTTTCAAGAGAATTTTATAAAATGACTCTATATAACTCAGCACCCCATTTCAGTACTTGGTTTTTTTCATTCTGATGAAACACAGGGCAAAGCCTATGATCTTGTATTTACAGAGTGCAAAATAAATTTAAAAACTAATTAGAAGTCATCTCCTCATATCCAGATCCTTTTTGTTCTTATCGCTCACTTAAAAGAAAAGCAAACATCATTGCCAACTGTTTAACAATTGAACTACCCCAATCTATCCATCAAAGATTCATCAAGGGCAAATTACATGCTTCTTATCAGGAAGGGTATACAAATAATTCACCACTGATTTATTCAGGCATTAGCTCCATTTATTTCACTGAAATTATAACTCTGAACACATTTTGTAGGGACAAAAATGGAAATCCTTCCATGCTTAGCTGGAAAACATAATGCATAATGAGTTGCTTCTGAAGAATCCTAGAAATGCAATTTCTGTCTTTGAATTTTCTGTGGACAAATTTGCAAAGGCGTGTGGACTGAATTAATCAAAATGGCCAAGTATGAACTTCTGCATGTCATTGGCAACAATGTCTGTACATTGTGTTTTTCTGATTATTAAATCGTCAAGATGGTGGCCATGACCTGACATTATAGTCACATGTTGACTTTTTTGCTCACCACCAACTGCATTTGTTCCTGACATTGATCAAGATAAAATGATAAAATGATTACATCGTCCCTAGATTAAAGCCCACATAACTAAACATATCTTTCATAAACAAGTCTAAATCTCTTAAGTTAGTGTCTATCACCAAATATTGTGGTGTACATAATTACTATTAAACAACTTACTCTCCTATCCACCCTTACCTCAAATTCCTTGCAATCAATCTATTGATCTTGTATTATAGTTTTACAAGAGAGAGAATAATAGATAGTCCTTAGCCACATTATTCCTTTTTTTAACACCATATATGATTTCAAATATTTTGTATTTTAAAAATATATTAATTAACGAGTCAGATACAATTCACGACTAGGTTGATATCAGCTGTCACTTGTATATATTTCCTAGTTCATTAAAAGGTCAGTTGGGTATCAAGCAAGAATCTAAATGATCTCTTATTTGTAAAGAAAAAATTAAGACTAGTTCCTTTTTTATATAATAAATGTCCTACTTCCATAACGTACCTGGATCAGACTGTCATGACTGCAAGGCTGTATGAAGAGAAATTTTTCAAATACTGTATGACAAACAGTGTGATGTATTGAATAACAAGGACTTCTCTGCTCACTGATCAATGAAATTAGTTTCTCAGCACAGAAACATGGATATTTCTTCGTTACATGACAAACTTCTATTTGATAGCAGGATAGGAACCAATAGTTACTGTATCATAGATCAAAAGGAACATATATTGGAAAAGTGAAAAAGCTAAATGATATCAATCAGATGAAAGTATCAGGAAAGAGTTCAGATACTAATAAAACTAATAAAATTTAAAAATAAACTACAAGTTTTCATCTGACAGATAGTAAAGCAGCTTTATATCACCCTGCTTCAGTAAACAGCTAATATTTTAGCTGCCAAAGAGATATGATAAACACATGCCTAAACAAATGGCCTAAAAACTACAAGATGCTTTAGTTTCATTCTGAGAACCACAAATTCCAGCCTCATAGCAACAGTTCTCTTTCATGACTGTGCTGCTGTATCATTTCCAATAGGACATCCATTTTCCATCCATAAAAAGCAATTTTTATCCCTCTGCAAATCTATGTAGTCCCTAACTTTGTATTTATATTTATAGCATATGCTGTCACTGAAACAATTTCAGGTGTCATTGATACTGAGATTGATCAAATTATGATCATTAACTGGGAAAAAAAATCCAGATAGGAAGTCAAAAGCTGAGAATTCAAAGCAAAAACGTTTAACCTATAAGCTCCAAGGATGAATGGGATTCTTCTCTTGGACCCTTTGCATAAGTATAGTAGACTTGTTAGAAAATGTGAAGGACGGAGGTGGGGCTGATGTCATTGCGATATGATGCATTTCCATGGGGCATTGTGGGATCGCTCCACATTCAACCTGCCAGGAGGTTCTGAGGGACCCAAATCACCCTGAAGGGGTGATGAAGATAGAGAGGACACCCGGTGGAGCACAAGGAGACTACATACTCCTTGCTTGATGTGGAGGAAGCTCTCAATCAAAGGGGGGGGGGGGGAAAAAAAGACAGTCATGGCAGGCCTGACTGGAGGTGTGACAGCAGCAAGCATAGAATTTGAGAAAGTGGGGGGGGAACAAGAAACAAAACTAAAAGACATTAGCTGAAGAACATACAGTCATGGCCGTAAATTTTGGCACCCCTGAAATTTTTCCAGAAAATGAAGTATTTCTCACAGAAAAGTATTGCAGTAACACATGTTTTGCTATACACATGTTTATTCCCTTTGTGTGTATTGGAACAAAACCAAAAAAGGGAGGGAAAAAAGCAAATTGGACATAATGTCACACAAAACTCCAAAAATGGTCTGGACAAAATCATTGGCACCCTTTACTTAATATTTGGTTGCACACCCTTTGGAATAAATAACTGAAATCAGTCGCTTCCGATAACCATCAATAGTCTTCTTACACCTCTCACCCGGAATTTTGGACCACTCTTCCTTTGCAAACTGCTCCAGGTCTCTCTTATTGGAAGGGCGCCTCTTCCCAACAGCAATTTTAAGATCTCTCCATAGGTGTTCAATGGGATTGAGATCTGGACTCATTGCTGGCCACTTCTGAACTCTCCAGTGCTTTGTTGCCATCCATTTCTGGGTGCTTTTTGATGTATGTTTGGGGTCATTGTCCTGCTGGAAGACCCAAGATCTCCGACACAAACCCAGCTTTCTGACACTGGGCTCTACAGTATGACCCAAAATCCGTTGGTACTCCTCAGATTTCATAATGCCTTGCACACATTCAAGGCACCCAGTGCCAGAGGCAGCAAAACAACCCCAAAACATCAGTGAACCTCCACCATATTTCACTGTAGGTACTGTGTTCTTTTCTTTGTAGGCCTCATTCTGTTTGCGGTAAACAGTAGAATGATGTGCTTTACCAAAAAGCTCTATCTTGGTCTCATCTGTCCACAAGACGTTTGCCCAGAAGGATTTTGGCTTACTCAAGTACATGTTGGCAAACTGTAGTCTTGCTTTTTTATGTCTCTGTGTCATCAGTGGGGTCCTCCTGGATCTCCTGCCATAGCATTTCATTTCATTTAAATGTCGACAGATAGTTCGTGCTGACACTGATGCCCCTGAGCCTGCAGGACAGCTTGAATTGCTTTGGAACTTGTTTGGGGCTGCTTATCCACCATCCGGACTATCCTGCATTGGCACCTTTCATCAATTTTTCTCTTCTGTCCACACCCAGGGAGATTAGCTACAGTGCCATGGGTTGCAAACTTCTTGATAATGTTGCACACTGTGGACAAAGGCAAATCTAGATCTCTGGAGATGGACTTGTAACCTTGAGATTGGTGATATTTTTCCACAATTTTGGTTCTCGAGTCCTCAGACAGTTCTCTTCTCCTCTTTCTGTTGTCCATGCTTAGTGTGGCACACACAGACACTCAAAGCAAAGATTAAGTGAACTTCTCTCCTTTTTATCTGCTTTCAGGTGTGAGTTTTATATTGCCCACACCTGTTACTTGCCCCAGGTGAGTTTAAAGGAGCATCACATGCTTGAAACAATCTTATTTATCCACAATTTTGAAAGGGTGCCAATGATTTTGTCCAGCCCATTTTTGGAGTTTTGTGTGACATTATGTCCAATTTGCTTTTTTTCCTCCCTTTTTTGGTTTTGTTCCAATACACACAAAGGGAATAAACATGTGTATAGCAAAACATGTGGTACTGCAATACTTTTCTGTGAGAAATACTTCATTTTCTGGAAAAATTTCAGGGGTGCCAACATTTACGGCCATGACTGTAAGAGGCTGGAATTAGAATTATAAAAAGAATCAAACAAGAAGATTTTTAAAAATCAAATGGAACTAATAAAACATAAAATCAATCTACTAGATTCATGATGGTGAACCTATGGCACACTTGCCCTAAGTGGCATGCAGGCAATAGGTAGTAAAAAAATGCTAAAAATGTTTTAAAAAAGGTTCTGACAATCAGCTGTGTCCTGTGATCCTCAGAACTTTTTTAAAAATTTAAAAATTTTAAAGCATTTTTTTACTACCTATTGGGGGTCTATTTTTGCTCCCAGGAGGCTTCCCTGAGGCCTGCTAGGCCAAAAACAGGAAGTGAGGGGTTGTGAAAGAAAGAAAGGAAGGACGGACCACAAACCTGGCACTAGATGCAGCTTCAGAGGATATCTTGAAAGAGGACAGCAATCCAGGGCTGGAAGGGACTTGGAGGTCATCTAGTCCAACCCCCTGCTCCAGCAGGACATTGTTGAACTGAGTTTCTGTATTTTGAACCCCCAGTCATATTACTACATAGCCACACCGATCTAGTCACATGACCCTACCAAGATATGCCCACCAAGCCACGCCCACAGAACTGGTAGGAAGAAATTTTAGATTTTACCACTGGATACACCCAATTAAATGCAGAATTCCAGAGAATATCTAGAAGAGATAAGAATACATTGTTAAATTAATAGTGCAAAGAAATAGAAGAAAACAATAGAATAGGGAGTACTAGAGATCTCTAAGAAAATTGGAGATACGAAGAGAACTTTTCATGAAAAGATGGGCATGATAAAGGACCAAAATGGCAGGGACCTAACAGAGGCAGAAGAGATTAAGAAGAGGTGGCAAAATTACACAGAAGAACTATACAAGAATAACGTCCCTGATAATCATGATGGGGAGACCACTGAACTCAAGCCAGACATCCTGGAATGTGAAGTCAAATGGACCTTAGGAAGTCTGAACAACAACAAAGTGACAGTATTCCAGCTGAGCTATTCAAAACTTAAAAGACGATGCAGTAAAAATGCTACACTCAATATGCCAGCAAATTTGGAAAACTCAACAGTGGCCACAGGATTGGAAAAGGTCAGTTTACATTCCAATTCCAAAGAAGAGCAATGCCAAAGAATGCTCAAACTACCACAGCATTGCACTCATTTTGCATTCTAGCAAAGTTATGCTCAAAATCCTACAAGCTAGGGTCCAGCAGTATGTGGACTGAGAACTACCAGAAGTGTAGGCAGGATTTTGAAGAGGCAGAGGAACAAGAGATCAAATTGCCAACATATGCTGGATCATGGAGAAAGCTAGGGAGTTCCCAAAAAACATCTACTTCTGCTTCATTGATTATACTAAAGTGTGGATTTGATTGTGTGGATCACAACAAATTGTGGCAAGTTCTCAAAGAGATGGGAGTACCAGACCATCTTATTTGTCTCTTGAGAAACCTATATGTGGGTTAAGAAGCAACAGTGAGAACTGGACATAGAACCACTGATTGGCTCAAAATTGAGAAAGGAGTTCGGCAAGGCTGTATACTGTCGCCCTGCCTATTTAACTTATATAGAAATAGAAACAGAATAACAGAGTTGGAAGGGACCTTGGAAGTCTTCAAATCCAACACCCTTCCCAGGCAGGAAACCCTACACAACTTCAGACAAATGGTTATCCAACATCTTCTTAAAAATTTTCAGTGTTGGAGCATTCACAATGTCTGCAGGCAAGTTGTTCCACTTATTAATCGTTCTAACTGTCAGGAAATTTCTCCTTAGTTCTAGTTGCTTCTCTCCTTGATTAGTTTCCACCCATTGTTTCTTGTTCTACCCTCAGGTGCTTTGAAGTATAGTTTGACTCCCTCTTCTTTGTGGCAACCCCTGAGATATTGGAACACTGCTATCATGTCTCTCCTAGTCCTTCTTTTCATTAAACTAGACATACCAAGTTTCTGCAACTGTTCTTCATATGTTTTACCCTCCAGTCCCCTAATCATCTTTGTTACTCTTCTCTGCACTCTTTCTAGAGTCTCCATATCTACCATTCCAGGAGAGGCCATTGAATTACAAGGACACTCAGTTTATCGCTCAGTTTATCGAGCAGATAAAACCATGGTCTCTGGGAAGAGCAGAGGAGGGGGACTTTGTGTTTACATAAATAACAACTGGACCACAAATATTAAAATAATGGACACTCACTGTTCTCCTGATTTGGAATATTTGGCAGTGAAATGCCACCCCTTTTATTTGCCTTGTGAGTTTAACATTGCAATAACAACTGCAGTATATATACCTCCTGATGCTAACACGACCACAGCCATGAGTCACCTGTTAACTGCTATTAGCAAACAGCAACAGGCCTACCAGGATGGAGTGCTGGTGGTTGCAGGTGATTTCAATCAAGCCAACTTAAAGACTGTCCTCCCTAAGTTCTATCGGTACATAGACTGTCCCACTAGAGGGAAAAATACCTTGAATCAGGTATATAGTAATATCATGCATGATTACAGGACTATGCCTTTAGCCCTCCTGGGACAGTCAGATCATATATCTGTGTTCTTGATCCCATCATATAGACCTCTTGTCAACAGAATTAGACCATTGATTAGAGAAATACAAGTGTGGCCAGCGGGTGCATCGGAGCAACTTCAAGATTGCTTTGGGAGCACTGATTGGGCACTGTTTGAGGAGGACAATATTGATACTTACCCTTCAACAGTATTGTTTTATATTAAAAGCTGCATTGATTTTGTCACTACCACCAGACAAGTACGGGTATTCTCTAACCACAAGCCCTGGATAAATAGAGAAGTGTCTTTTATTAAAGCAAGAAATGCTGTTTCCATTCTGGTGATGCGCTACAGTAGAGCGAGGCAAGAGCTAAATTGGAAAAGGGTATCAAGAACGCCAGGGGTGAAATCCACCAGGGGTGAAATCCAGCAGGTTCTGACAGGTTCTGGAGAACCGGTAGCGGAAATTTTGAGTAGTTTGGAGAACCAGCAAATACCACCTCTAGCTGCCTCAGATTGAGTGGGAATGGAGATTTTGCAATATCCTTCTCCCAGGAGTGGGGAGGGAATGGGAATTTTGCAATATCTTCCCCCCAGGAGTGGGGAGGAATGGAGATTTTGCAGTATCCTTCTCCTGCCATACCCACCAAGCCACGCCCACAGAACTGGTAGGGACAAAATTTAGATTTCACCCCTGAAGGATGCTAAAGCTACATACAGACGGAGGATTGAACATCTTTTTGAGAACTCAGACTCTGGTCAGGTATGGCAAGGTCTGCAACAAATCACAGGACAAAGCAATAAAAATAGTTTGTGTAGCAGTAGTGACTCTTTGGCTGAGCAACTAAATCAATTCTTCAGCCGTTTTGAGGTGGACACAGGAATGACCGTCATTCCAGCATTTATCACTGATAGTGCACCATTAACATCTACCATCGATAGTTAACTGCGGATCTCTGGTGTGAGACGCACTTTCCAGAATGTTAATAATTGGAAGGCAGCTGGGCCTGATCGAATTCTGGGGCGAGTTGTCAGGGTCTGCACTGCAGAGCTAGCTAGAGTGTTCACGGATATTTTCAATCTATCCCTGTCACAGTGCTCTATCCCTACCTGCCTGAAAACATCTATTATAGTGCCAGTCCCTAAGCAGACAGTAGTGGTATCCCTTAATGATTATAGACCAGTAGCTTTAACATCTGTTGTCATGAAATGTTTTGAGAGGCTGGTGTTGAACTATATTAAGGCTAGTCTTCCATCTACTTTGGACCCATACCAATTTACATATAGAGGTAATAGATCAACTGACGATGCTATGTCTCTTGTTGTCTTGTATTGAATCACTTGGAACACCAAGGGACATATGTGAGGCTGTTATTTGTGGATTATGGCTCTGCCTTTAACATCATTTTACCCAACAAGTTGGTTTTTTAAAATGTCCAATTTGGGTATAAATCAGAGGATTTGTTTGTGGATAAGAGATTTTCTGACAGATAGGCCACAGTCAGTAAGGATGGGATCTCACATTCCTCTACTTTGATACTAAGCACAGGAGCCCCCCATGGTTGTGTGCTAAGCCCTTTCCTTTATTATTTGTACACACATGACTGCATCCCATTGTATAATACCAATACAATTATTAAATTTGCAGATGACACAACAGTGGTGGGACTCATCAATAAGAACAATGAGTCTGCTTACAGGAAGGAAGTACAAGGGCTGGCATTGTGGTATAATTAAAATAATTTCACACTTAACACCACAAAAACTAAAGAACGTATAATTGACTTCAGGAGGAAGAGAGATGTACATCTACCATTGAACATAAATGATGAGGAGGTGGAGAGGGTGGGTAGTTTTAAATTTCTGGGCATTTATATCTCGGAGGACCTCTCATGGACTATGAATGCTAACGTGCTTGTGAAGAAGGCACAGAAGAGGCTGTACTTCCTGAGAATGCTCAGGAAGATAAATCTATCTTAGCATCTACTTCTGTCTACTATCGCAGCACCATTGAGAGTGTCCTGACATATGGCATTCTTGCATGGTATGGGAGCAGCTCTATAACAGACAAAAAAGCTCTCCAGAGAATCATTAAAACTGCCCAGAATATCATTGGACTCCAGTTACCAGCCCTGGACGACATCTTTGAATCTCACTGTTTGAGAAAGTTGCATAACATTCTCAGAGACTCTTCCCATCCTGCTTACAATCTTTTTGGACTGTTGCCTTCTGGCAGAAGATACAGAACAATTAAAACTCGGACCACACGTTTTCTGAATAGTTTTTATCCCAGAACTATAAGTGCAGTCAACAATGAACTAAAGGGCCACCAGCAGTGAGCTGTTGGACAGTATTACTTGGTCTGTTGTGTGGATGTTTGGGTGGTTTAGGAGTGGAGAATCGTGGTGGGTGGGAGTGTGTTTGGGGATTGTTATGTGTATTGGACCTGGTCTTTGAGTGTTAAGTGAATTTTGTTGTATGGGTATACTGTGTATACACGTACAATGACAATAAAGTTATTTATTTATTTATCTTGCAGAGCACATCATGAGAAAGGCAGGGCTAGATGAATCACAAGTTAGAATTAAGATTCCCAGGAGAAATATCAACAGCCTCAGATATGCAGATGATACCATGCTAATGACAGAAAGTGAAGAGGAACCAAAGAGCCTTCTGATGCGAGTGAAGGAGGGGAATGCAAAAGTTGAAATTCAACATTAAGAAAACTAAGATCATGGCTCTTGGCCCTCTCAATTTCTGGAAAATAGATGGGGAAGAAATGGAGGTAGTGACAGATTTTATTTTCCTGGGCTCCAAGATCACCTGGGCACATGGGGACTACAGTCAAGAAATTAAAAGATGCTTGCTCCTGTGGAGGAAAGCTATGGCAAAGTTAGACAGCATACTAAAAAGCAGAGACCTCACCCTGCCAACAAAAGTGTGTATAGTCAAGGCTATGGTTTTCCCAGTTGCAATGTATGGTTGTGAAAGTTGGACCATAAGGAAGGCTGAGTGTCGAAGAATTGAGGCCTTTGAACTATGGTGCTGGAGAAGACTTCTGCGAGTCCCTTGGACTGCAAGGCAATAAAACCAGTCAGTCCTAGAAGAGATCAACCCTGACTGCTCTTTAAAAGGTCAGATCCTGAAGATGAAACTGAAATACTTTGGCCACTTAATGAGAAGGAAGGACTCACTGGAGAAGAGCCTAATGCTGGGAAAGATTGAGGGCAAAAGAAGAATGGGACAGCAGAGAATGAGGTGGCTGGATGGAGTCACTGAAGCAATTGGTGTGAGCTTAAATGGTCTCCAGGGGATGGTAGAGGACAGGAAGGTCTGGAGGAAAGTTGTCCATGGGGTCGTAATGGGTTGGACAGGACTTTGCAACTAACAACAACAACAATATAGAAAGTTACAGCATTGCTAAGAACACAAGGATTTCAAATTCTGTGATGGTGACTTTTCTCATCACTTTGATATCAGATATTCAGGAATCTGTTTTAAAAAACAAAAATTAAGTGAAGTAAAACTGAATCTTTTGAAAAGTGGAATGTTTTTGAATGTAAGAATGTCAGGAAAAAAAGACTTCCACATAAATAATTCCCTTTGAGTTGGATATCCTTCCTGTTAACAGAAGGCTTGAAAATTTATCTACAGGACCCCTGGGAGTAATAATAATAATAAAAATCGCTTAATTCTGCTCCAGTTCGACTCTGACTGTTGAGTTGGCCAAGATATAGTCTTATCCTTTTATCTGAGAAAAATTGCAACCTGGAACTCCTGAAGAAATAGACAAGTCCCTCACAAATGTTAATCTAACCACAATCCTGTCTACAGGCAGTCCTTGAGCTTGAAATCATTTGTTTAGTGACCATTCAAAGTTACAGTGGCATTGAAAAAATTGACTTAAGAGTCTTTTTCATACTGTAGCATCCCCAGAGTCACATGAACAAAATTCAGACTCTTGGCAACTGCCTCATATTTTTGATGGCTGCAGTGTATCAGGGTCATGTGATCATGTTTCATAATCTTCTGACAAGCCAAATCATTGGGGAAGCCAGATTCATTTACCAACAGTGGCAAAAAAAGTTATCAAATGGGTTAAAACTCAATAACTGTCTTGCTTAACAACTGGAATTTTGGGCTTGGTTGTGGTAGTAAGTCAAGGACTATCTATACTTCCTCAAGATTCACACAGGGTTATTTGTTCTTTGCTTCTTCCAGTTATTAAGACTACCTTGGAGATGTCTTATTTTGATCCATGTTGAAATAAATTCATTGCTAAGAGAAGAGATGGTTCCATCTGCTTATTACTAACCCACTGCCTGGATGCTATGCAGGTGGGATCGGGTAGGAGAAATAGACCAGTTCAGTTCTTACTTTCCCAACTTCAGAAACTTTACAATGTGTAGATTTCAACTCCCAGAGTAGGCTGTGAATTAATCTAAACAAAGATTAAAAGAACAGGAAGAGATTTCCTGCAACCAAAACTAATTTCTGTTTCATCAAGCTTGCTTCCTCAATTTACTACTTATGTTGTGTTAGGAATATTGAGAGAAACAAAGTTGGCTGTTTTTCCCAATTGTGGTTAGAATTCAGAGAAGAGGCAAGAAAGGAATAGACCTCAGTGTAGAGGATTAAGGAAATTCTCGGTGTGGAGGATTAAGGAAAGTACCTAGCCTGATGAAGATCTAAAGCAGTGATGGCTAACCTTTTCGCCATCGTGTGCCAAAAGCAGGGGGAATGTGGGGTCGTTGCACCCCCGCGTGCCCACACCCATAATTCAATGCCTCCCCGCCCCCCCCCGCGCGTGACCCCCCCTATGCTCCCCTCGCTTGTGGCACACAACGGCAAAAAGGTTACTAGTGGACCCTGTTTTTCACCCTCCCCAGGCTCCAGAGGCTTTCTTGGAGCCTGGGGAGGACGAAAACGGCCTTCCCCACCCCCCCGGAGGCCAGAAACGGCCCGTTTCCCAACTCTCTGAAGGCCTGTTTTTTGCCCTCTCCAGGCTCCAGAGCCTTTCTTGGAGCCTGGGGAGGGTGAAAACGGCCTTCCCCACCCCCTGGAGGCCTTCTGGAGGCTGGAAACGGCCCATTTCTTGACTTCCGGTTTTCCCGGAAGGCCCGAAAATCAGCTGGCCAGTGCCCGCATGCGTGCTGGAGCTGAGCTAGGGCAACGCTTGCGTGCCCACAGATATGGCTCTGCGTGCCACCTGTGGCACGCGTGCCATAGGTTCGCCATCACGGATCTAAAGTAATATCTGCAGGCAGAAGTGTTCTAACAACTGTTACTGGTTTCCAAGTGGAAGGCAGGACCTTCATCTGAGAGCCACCAGCCCTTAAAATGGGTCCAATTATTTCTTGTGCATGAAAAGGGGTGGGGCCTCTGGTCACACATGCCATGTTGAAGCCAGTGACTATTCCTGGACTTCCATGCCTGCAAGTGTCATTAAACCAACTAGCAAAACAAGTGGATTTTACATAATGCTTTTTAAGGTTTTGAGGTAATGCTTGATGAAATCCTAAATTTTTGTAGGGTCTCAGAAGAAATCACACTTGAGCTTTTGAGCACACATAATGGAAAAGAAGATGGATTTTAGATTTCTGCCTGTTCATAGCTAGATGTGAAAAAAAAATCATCTTGTAGCCATATCTGAGCTGGAAAAAGATGCTGAAGGTTATTTAATTTAATTTACCCATGGATTTAAAAAAAAACAAATCTAGAGAAATATAAATAGGATGAAAAGGAGAACAGCATAAAGTAGTGTATAAAACTAGAACTAGGGAACTGCATTTAGAACACAAGCTTTTCTTTTACATTGTCTTGCTAGAATATCACAAACAGAAAAAAAAATAGAAGTGAAATGTTAAAAGGCAGATTTAACATTTGGGAGAAAGTTGATCTACTTTTTACAACAATAAATAAAAAGCCTCCATCCAAATACATTATCCAATACTCACTATTTTTTCTCTTTAATGTTAAGCCTGTCTATGTAAATCATATTAAAGCTTGGGGGATATTAAATCTATTTGAATTCACTTATCACATTTAAAAAACAAAAAACTGTGGTCTATATCCAATGCAATTCAGTTTTGAATGCATGTTTAAACTGTCCTTAAAGGAAAGTTAGAAACTCTTCTGCAGTAATTTACCTGCAATGAAACTAAAATAATTTCCCCTCTCTCATTTTCTGAAAATTCACTGCAGTCAGATGGTAAAATAGCTTCCCCAGACTTCATTCTTCTTCTTGTGCCATATCCATCATCAGACGTTGGCGATCATGTTAGCAATTCTATTTTTATTAACAGCCACACAAAAAAGTGCTGCTGAGTTTTATCCAAACCAGTCCCTTAGATTTTGAAGCCATGATGTTCTTCTTCTGCTTGGACTTCATTTGCCTTCAATCTTTCCCTGGAGAATTAAGTGAAGTATGGCATATTTTTCTGGGTGTCACATCACCCAGATGTCCAAAATAGTCTAACTTTTTAAATGGTTTTGATGATTTCCCCTTGCTTTCCCAAGTGGCTCATCACCTCCTCATTTCTGATTTTGTCAACCCAGCTTATACGTAACAGGTGTCTGTAAATTCACATTTCAAATTCTTCTAATCTCTTCAAGTGTCTTTTGTCAGAGACCAACTTTCTACTCTGTAGAGCAGGATAGAAAAGATGGAACATCTGACAAGCCTGATTTTCAATCTTATGCTTATGTCGTGACTGCAGAAGATCTTTTTCATTATGAAGAATGCTGTTCAAGTTTTCTCTATCCTTGTCTTTATTTCAGTGGTCATGTTCCAGCTTTCTTGTAAATTAGAACATAGGTATGTGATCCTTTTGACTTTTTCGAGTGGTATTCCTTTGGAATTTATATGGTGGTAAATTAATGGGTTGCTATTGTCTTCTATCCAGTATAGCCAGCAGCTCCAAGATCCCTATGTGGTCTCCTAACCAGGTGCTAATCAGGCCCACCTGTACTGAACTTCCAAATCAAATTTATCAATAATTTATCAATAATCCCTCACCAAAGTCAGTACCAGTTGATGACAGTTAAACCTCCCTCCCCAAATTACTTTAGATGAGCTAGACGTGGCTAACATGACTATTCTCTGTTCACTGAAACAGAGAAGAGATGGCAAACTCTTATGTATGTTTCAAAAATGAATATATTTCCAGTTATCCTTCTAATCCAAATGTAAAAGAATTTTATCTCTTTCCTGCTCAAGAGACACCATATCTTGGGAAAAAAACTGTATTCCAATAATATGTTATTAATAGCCAGGATCTAAAGATCCTGTTTCAGACCATTATACTTTTGGGATTTTGACCACATTAAACCATATTTGCAGAGCATAATTGGATTCTGCAAAGATTGAAGGTACCCCCAGTTATAGATGTGGCATTGTTTTGTAGAAAAAATTATATATTGTTGCATTTATCAGAGCAATTTAAAGGTTTGTATGTTAGAAACTCTAAGAAAAGGGACGTGATGGCTCAGTGGCTAAGATGCTGAGCTTGTCGATCAAAAGGTCAGCAATTCAGCGGTTCGGATCCCTAGTGCTATGTAACGGGGTGAGCTCCCATTACTTGTCCAGCTTCTGCCAACCTAGCAGTTCGAAAGCACGTAAAAAAAATGCAAGTAGAGAAATAGGGACCACGTTTAGTGGGAAGTTAAGAGTGTTTTGTGTGCCTTTGGTGTTTAGTCATGCCGGCCACATGACTACAGAGACGTCTTCCGACAGCGCTGGCTCTTTGGCTTTGAAACGGAGATGAGCACCGCCCCCTAGAGTTGGGAACGACTAGTACATATGTGCGAGGGGAACCTTTACCTTTTCCTTATGTTAGAAACAGATGTATACCAGTATTTCTCAACCTTAGCAACTTTAAGATGTGTGAACTTCAAGTCCCAGAATTTTGGGAGAATTGCCAAAGTTGAGAAACACTGGTCTAGACCAGTGGCCCCCAAGCTTTTGGGCACTGGGGACTGGTTCCGTGGAGAGAGGTTTTTCCATGGACTGGAGGGAGCGTGGTTTCACAGATGAGGCTTCACCTATTTGCGTGGCTTGGTTTCTGACATACTGTGGACTGATACTGGCATGCTGTGGACCAGTTGGGGACCCTTGGTCTAGGCTAAGAAAACAGACTATGTATTGTTTTTCTTCTCCCTTCCTGATATTCATAGAAATAGACATTGGATAGCTGATGATATCTGATCAAATAGGAGGATCTCTGACTTTGAGATTCAGAAATGCATAGTAAGACTAGTACAGTATTTCTCAACCTTGGTGGCTTTAAGATACATGCATTTTAACTCTCAGAATCCCCCAGTCAGCATGGTATAAATCTAACATATGAATAAAAATGAAATAAATATGCCACAAGTAAGGCCAATTGTTATGGTTCACTGCCATTAATTTTATATGGTTTGGATCTATGTATCATTTGGTGAAAACAAGCAAGTTACTGTACAACAAGTGTTTGTTGTTAGTCAATGAATGTGTTTTGGAGAAATTGATTTTTGCACCTATGTTAAACAACTCTCTCAGAAAATAGAAAACAAGGCCTCGTCAAATATATTTTAAAATAATTTACCTAGAGCAGTGATGGCTAACCTTTTTGCCATTGTGTGACAAAAGCCGGGGGAGCATGGGGGTATCACATGTGTTTGTGCCCACACCCATAATCCAATGTGCCCCACCCACCCCAGATGCGCGTGACACCCCCCCCCACACGCTCCCCCTGCTTTTGGCATGTGATGGCACGGTGGGCCCGGTAGGCCCATTTTTCACCCTCCCCAGGCTCCAGAGGCTTTCTTGGAGCCTGGGGAGGGCGAAAACAGCCTTCCCCACCCCAAGAGGCTCTTCAGAGGCCAGAAATGGCCTGTTTCCCAACTTCTGGTGGGCCTGGAAGGCCCAAAAATCAGCTGGCCAGCATGCATGTGCACTGGAGCTGAGCTATGGCAACACTTGCGTGCCCACAGATATGGCTCCATGTGCCACCTGTGGCACGCGTGCCATAGGTTCACCATCCTGGACCTAGAGAATGGAATTCACTGCCATATAATTCTATGATGTTAAAATTATATAATTCTATGTTCTGAAAATTGTGCTCAGGAGAAATCCAAGAGCTTTCAGCTTCCATGTCAGAAATTAAAACTGATTTTTTAAAGTTTACCTCTGTATTCTGGGAGACTGAAAATATATATTCCTTTCCGGTACATGCTGAATATTTCCAAACAGGCTTGCCAATAAGCCAACATATATTTTATTCTTTATTATTTATTTATATACCACCTTTATTATTATTTTTCTAAAAATTCAGTGCCACCAATATATACAATGGTCCTTCCCCCTTCCCATTTTGCAAGCTAACAATTCTCAGACTATATTTCCCTTGTGGATATAAAAATACTATAACCACAAACCTTTTCTGTGAAGGAAAATATAATATTTTAGCAGGCTTGGATATTTGTTTGTTTGTTTGCTTTGAAAGCATTCTACAAGTGGAAAGGAGGAGGAGATACAGAACTGAGCAAAACAATTTTTATCAGTTTTAATTAATAAAAAACCGCAAATGATAGAGGATTAGATTAATAGAAAGCTCATCTGTGGGCATTATTTGAGGTATGATACTATATATGCGGTATCAACATAGTTTTCTGTACAAGCCATAATCATGTCAGAGGTGTCATCATATAATTTATATTACTTATGATATCATGACATGTATGACAACACTTGCATCCCTAGATTATGCTGTAGACCTCTATATATTTGAAAACATTGCTTCCTGCAGTCATATATTCAGATTTAAAGATTTACAAACTAGATAACCTCAAGGAATTGGGTTTGTACTTATGTACATAGGGTTTAAATTTAAATCTTTAACCCTAGGTGATATAGGTATCTTTGGATGTAAAACTAATATACTGAATGAATGGAAATTAATAAATGAAATTTATATGCTGCAATTGGGTGGTAAACAAAATAAAAAGCATAGTCAAACCATAAAAACCCAACAGAAGACAAGTTGAAATTCTTTGCATTGAAATATCAGAATATACAAGTCATAGTCATCCATGCAGGATCTCCAATAACTATCACCCTGAGCCTACCCCAATGTCGGGGGAAGGGTCAAGCCTTTTAAGACTTGCCAAAGACAACAAGATATGGGGTAGATATGTGATTATCTGGATGAAGGCTATCACATGAAAGTGGTCCCATGGCAGGAGTGGTCCCAACTCTGGATAGACCAGGCTCTATTTTTACACTTTTATAAATGTGATAGATTTATTGGATATCTTTCAAAGTTTCTACAGAGCAGAAAATTAGAGCGAGATATCTGAATTGCAAAAATCTGGACAAAAAAAAAAATTTCTTTGCTCCAACAGTTAGATATTATATTTGAATATTTGCAGCTCAGAGATGGTACCTCCAGAAAATATATCAGACTTGATATATCCAGGGTGAAGTAAGACTTTGTTCACTCTTTCCTGAATACCACTAAATTCTCTTTTCTTTTTCTTAAGGCACAATTGTTTATCCATTTCCAATAAATGATCTCAAATATCCTTGTTTTGCAGGCATTTTGGAGTCTTCCAAAACAATTGGCTCAAAATGTATGCTTTGTTTAGAAACTGAATACTCATGGGAAAATGGTTGCTGCCAAGAGGAAAAATCACAACATTCCTGTGTTCATTAAAAAATCACAACATTCCTTTTGTTCATTAAGAAATGTTTCAGATGAATAAACAATATAAATATAAGCTATAAATGCATAGCAACCCTATGGCTGAAATCATAATTACATTAACATTATTTGTTTGCTTTGGACTAACATGATATGCAAACCCAGTTATTATGCTTTAGAATCCATTTATAATTTAGCAAATTGTGTGACCCCAGTCAACTTTTTCTTTTTCAACAAATTGTGGTTAAATAAACCATGGCTTAGTAAGATACAGAAACCTGGATTATATATAGTAAAAATCATAATCATCCTCTGTAAGGGAATAGCTACTCCTACAAAACATTACTTTTACAAAGTCATCACAATTATGGAAAGCAGTATCTATTATGCTCATCTTGTGAGAATATTATATCATAAGTTAAAAAGGAATAATAAATAGGATTACAAGTATTTATTTTACAACATGCTTGAATATTTAAAAGCATATTTAATATGGTTATGGAAAATACCAAGTCTGATTTTGGAATGCTTATCTTAGCAAGCTTATTATTTCCTTTCTTATTCAGATGGCTGAATTACTGCAACACATTATTTCTGGAAATATATCAATCAGGCTAGACATTTATCACCCCATGATGTCATTAATGGCTGCGAGAGCTCTAGAAGCAACAGACAATTCTTATAAGAATCTATTAAACAGAATAATTAGTTGGCCAGTGATTTGAATGTTGCAAGTTTTACAAATGCAAATGAGATTAACACAGTCTTCTCTTGTTTTAATGTCTGCTACTTCTTCTTCAGGATATAAATATTGACAAAGTAATGATGTCCAGCTCATCACTATCAACAGATGGTTATTCCACAATAAACAAGCCAGCTGACTATTACAAAATGTTGGTAAAAAAAATATAGACAATTAATTATGTGAAGAGCCATAACTCAGTGTCTGAACATATGTTTTGTATGTAGGACATTTCAGGTCTGCCTCTACTTTCTTCTTTTCTGTTTAAGCCCATGGAAAAATAGTGGACTAAATGGATTGAACAGCTGGTTCCAGCCATGTAAAACATTAAAACAAATCAAACCAAACTAAATAGCAGTGTTGATATCATTGCATAATATTGAAATTGAATGTAGTGACATGGTCTGGCTACAATAAACACAGACCGCTCATATCTGTTTAAGAAATTAATACAAAGTTAGCACATAAGGTATTAACTAAAGAAAGAATACAGGAATAAACTGTGTCCTATCACCAATTCTTTTCTTCAGGAACCTCACCCATGTATGTAAAGTTTTTAAATCTTTGATGAAGTCGGAAGAAAACTCTTGTCCACAAAATAAATAAGAGATCTTCATAAACAATTCAAAATGCTTTCAGAAAAGAGTGAGTGGCTCTAACAGTACTTATTTTTCATGACTTTTCTTGATAATTTTTTTAGAACCCAAGCTACTGACTTTCTATAAAATACTTCTAATGATAATGCACTTTTTATTTGTCTTTGTTTTTCAGCTGTGTATTAGAGGATTTGTCATTTTTTAAAAATAGTGCAACTTTCCAGTGACTGTTTCAGTATATTAGTTTGCATTTAAACAAACCCTCCATAGAAAACAGATAACAGTCAAGCATATGGATAGCAAAGTTTTGCTTTGATTCCTCATCTCCTGCCAAGAAATATGGAACAAATACAGCTTTTGCTTTTTGTCTTCTCTTCTGCCAATCAGGAAAGTTCCTTTGAATCAAGCAAGGAGATTGCTATCTCCTCCTACTGTCACAATCAATGGAGGGTTCTTCCTTTCTTCATCACCCCTCCAGGGTTACTTTGGTTCCGAGGGATCTCCTGGCAGATCACAATCAGCTGGATTTTGCGTGGCTGCGCTATTGCAGCACCATCCTGCTGTATTGTCAACCAGAAGCCTCAAAATAAGTATTAAATGTCCCAAGTGTATCTTTTTTCCTATTTAAGTTGTTGCTGAACATTTTCAGATGGCAGTTGTTACCATTGCAAAAATGCAGTTACATAGAGCTTTCAACCAACAGGGGATCAAACACAAAACTAACATTTTGCTAACATGGAAGGTTGAGTTTACTTTATTGATTAGCCCTTGGGCCATATCAAATTGCAAAGTTCTAGACACAAATTATTACTAAAATCTGATAAAAATAATTTAAAATGGATTTGGAATAAAATACAGTTTAAAATGAAGTTGGAATAAAATACAATAATTTAATATATATATAAATAAAATATGATAAAGTTATACATGGAAGGTATAAAAAAGAAACAATTGCACTTATTTGAAGGAACTGTGAAAGAAAGAAAGAAAGAAAGAAAGAAAGAAAGAAAGAAAGATTGATAAAAAGAAAGGAAGGAAGGAAGGAAGGAAGGAAGGAAGGAAGGAAGGAAAGAAAGAAGGAAAAATAACTCTTAATGGAGTATTTTGATCCACCATCCAGTTTTGTTTTGCAGTTACAGTTTAGGGTTCCTGTGAATGGGATGTTTTTGTATCTTGTATCTTGGTTTAATCTGCTTGCCTTCCGCCGTGAGTTAAAAACTTTCCTGTTCCACCAGGCGGGCCTGGCCTAATTCTTCCCTTTTCCCCTTCTGTCGTAAAAGAATTTAGAAATTTTGAATTGTAAAATTTTAATTTGGGGGTTTTAATATTTTAATATTGTAAATTGGGATTTTAAAGTATTGGGGCCAATGTTTAATTCGGTTTTATTTGGTTTTTAAATTTTGTACATATGTTTTTTATTTATGGCTGTTCACCGCCCTGAGTCCCCCCGGGGAGAAGGGCGGTATATAAATTTAATAAAATGAAATGAAATGAAAATGCTTCATGCTGAGGCAAAAAAAAAAAAGCATTAAAAAGCAACTATTGCCAACACTGCATTGCTGTGACTAACATTTGTGGTAAATTTCAAATTCTATTTCTAACTGAATTATTGCAGAGCGCATGTCATTTAAAGTCTTATGCATTTTAGCTGATGTTCGGTTGACTTTTATGCACCACACTAAGCCATAATTGTTTAAGTAAAATATAATTGGCTGGTTTTCACAACCCTCAATTCCAAGCCAAACAAATTTTATAATGAAAATATGAACTTTCTTGATAAATTTTTATACAAGAGCACAAGAATCTGTTTTTTACTGCTTCAATTATCCATATTGCCCAAGATTACTACTATGATTTCATCTTCTCAATCTCACTTTATGAGACCAAACAAACAAAGAAATGTGAATCCTATGTTATTTTGCAATTACAGATGAAATATTGCATAACCATCATTCTTCAGTAAATACCTCCCAGATACATTTGTGTTTATTTATAAGTGAATTTATGCTGCTTTATATATTTAAAAAACCCCAAGATTTGAATGGGCACATTGTACTTCAAGTAAGCAATCTCACAGATAACCAACCCTCAAATTATGCTGTACATTACAAATTATTACTAGTATCTTGAATTGTGTGTGTGTGTGTGAGAGAGAGAGAGAGAGAGAGAGAGAGAGAAAGAGAGGGGGGAGAAAGAGAGAGAAAGAGAGAAAGAGAGAGAAAGAAGGAAGGAAGGAAGGAAGGAAGGAAAGAAAGAAAGAAAGAAAGAAAGAAAGAAAGAAAGAAAGAAAGAAAGAAAGAAAGAAAGAAAAAGAAACAATGAACTATTGTACAATACAAACAGTATTGGTGTTATATGACAATACTGGGATATTCCTGCATTCTACATCAGATGAAAATTCTTGGTGTTTTCAAGGTAATCCCATATAGAACACTATAGCAAATCATTTGGATATGATAAGGGCATGAGTGACCATAGCCAGTACTTCTGTTTTCATCAATGTTCAAAAGAGGTGCAATGTTCTCCTATACCTATACCTTCCACCTGTTGATTCAGCAGGAGTTGTAAAGACCGCTCAGAAAAGGACAGGACAGAGCTAACACTGAAACTAACCCAGTGAGTTAGTTTCTAGAAGTTTGAAATTGGAGGGAAATGCTGTATAGTCAGTTGTGTATATAGCGCAAAGGCAAGAATATTCACAAAGATTTTCTTTAATGAGTTTTAATGCTAAGGATTAGTACAACATTTTGAGACCGGTGACAATCCCTTCAGCCTTCTTACCTCAGTAAGTGCATTAAGGCACAATCTCTTTAAAGCTTTTAAATCTATTTTCCCCAAGCTGTTTACACCACAAACTACAAATCTGTTTCTTAGATAAGTCAGTAGTGATCTCTCTCATCTGTTGATTTTTTGAGTACAGAGCTCCTTTCTCACTCTCAGTTTCCATGTAAATAAAAATCAAATCTTGAACTCAGTCTATTAAAATTCAAAGATTTAAAGGATAAAAATGAAAGAGAAGATTATGGATAACATTTGCACATCTGTTTTATGAAAATATATTAACATTTGTTTGCTGCTGTGCTCCAAAGGTTTTATTCAAACACTAGAAACAGAAAATAATTATCTCAAGAGAACAGGGAAGTGTAAAACTTTACGAAGAACCCATGTATGCACTCCTGGAAGGTTTTCTGGGGGGATGACGACAGGGGGAGTAATCTTAGGTATCCTAAAGTTTCTACCCTATTTATCTAGAGTTTTTCAGATGTGGTTCTTCACTCTTCATCCACTGCATTTTGACAAAAGAATTCTAAACATCATAAAACAATGCATCACCAGAGTGCTTGATTTAATGGTGGTCTTTGTTAATGACTAATTCATTTAATTTAATGACCATTTGCAGTTACGATAGTGATAAAAATATAACTTTGTGGGTAATGCTTGTATTTATAACCAGATCTATAAAGTAAAGGAAAACTGAAAAGCAAAAGCATAGCTTGGTTTCACTCAGCAACTCAATTGTGATCACTAAAGGACCTATTGTAAAATTAGGGGGAAAATATCTGAGAAAAGAAAAGAAATCGCGTCAGGCTAAAAATCATAATTGCAAATCTCAACAACTCAAAAAAAAAATGGTGAACTAAAATATTCAGAAACAATCTTATCAATAGGATGCAGTTCTTCATAACAGAAAGAGATTTCAAGAGGATGCTTGACTGAAAGTTCTACAGAGACCCTTTTGAAGCTATGTGTCATCTTTAAAAAGCTATTAATCACCTTAAAAAACAAAACAAAAACAACTTAAAAACTGCTTACTTCTTCTGAAATCTTTACTAGCTCTTGCTGATACCAACAATTTTTCCTTTCATGCCACATTTTGCTCAATCACTTTGTCCCAATTCAACAAAGCTACTAGTTATTAATTTTTGGAACTAAAGAGAACCTGGAAAGAAAGTCAAAAACTTGTAAATAATCAAAAGGAAAGCAAGAGATGAACAATTGTATAGGACTGTGATCGCAAACCTATGGCACCTGTGTCATAGGTGGCACGCAGAATCCTCTCTGCGAGCACACGAGCCACCACCCCAGCTAAGCTTTGCTGCGCATGCATGCGCACCTCCCACCGGCCACCTGGTTTTCGGGTCTCTGCTGCACATGTGTGGGGGGACAGGGCATATGCGGGAGATGCTCCTGTGTATGCGGGGGGGTGCACATGGGGGGTTGCACGTGCATGCATGGGGGCATGCTGGGGGTCACGGGTGCATTGCCTTATGGGTGCGTGCACGCATGCATATTTGTGTGCTCACATGCTTTGGGCACTCGGTGCTGAAAAGATTAGCCATCACTGGTATAGGATCTGCTTCAAGAGTTTTTCTAAAAACTAACCACCATTATGATCTGAGACAAATAAAGTACTGAAAGAAATTGAGAACAAAGAGGCAACATATATTTGTGGATGAGTTAATATTGATTTTATTAATAAATCAATTAGTTATATAACTATCTTTTTTGTCTATTAATCAATATGAACATGAATATTGCAATTATTTCTATGCAATCCAATTTCTTACAAATCAATTAATTATATTTACCAATAATAATAAACCAAATAATTTCTCCCATATATTCCTCCAAACCACAACTTAACCATTTCTGCTTTCAACACAATATACAATTAATAGTATCTCAATTATTACAATTCCCTAGTTAAATAGAGCTTTCTCCTTATGTTACTCATTTTCTCATGTTAAACTCTCCCAATAACCCAAAGTTTTGCCCATATAATCTCTCAAATCACAACTTAATCATTTCTACTTTCATACAATATATAATAAAAAATATTTCAATCGTTACAATTTCCCTAATTAAATTTAAAAATGTTCTACCTGTTATCCAAGCTACAACTTAATCCTTTTTACTTTCACCACCATATACCATATACCAATAAAGATATTTCAATTGTTACAGTTTATACTTATTCATATTTCTAAAAAAAATAAAAAAAATAAAAACTTATCATGTCTAGATTTCAAAAATACAAAGACAAATATTCCAATTATTATTCATTTCATTTTTACAATCATGATTTCCCATTTATTTCTTACTACTAATCCTATTTCAATACTAAATATGTATAATATCTTTCTCTTTCATTTCTTTTTCTCCCTTCCCATTTTTATTTTTGCCTTTTTCTTTCTCCTTTTTTCTTTTGTGTTTTAAAATCTTTTTTTTATTGAAAGTTTTAAACGTTTTACATACATTTTCTCCCCCCTCCCCAACCGCCCCCCCGATTTCCCAGAGCAAATACAAAATAAAATAAAATACAGCTCAAATTCTCTAAATTAAACTCCATTTCACACTTATCATAATCATAATCATTAAACAGATAGATAAAAGGAAAGCAAGTCTTCTTTCTTCTTATTCCATCTAATTCAACAAAATTAATATCCATTCATAATTACAACAGCTAATAAAACAGTTAAGTATTACCTAATTAAACCTATCTTTACTCAATTTAGCTATTTAATGCTTAACAAATTATTAGGTCTATACAATTTAACAAGATATTTTATAACTTCTTTCATTGAAAACAAAAGAAAAAAAAAGAAACCCTCATTCAAAAACCCCAAATTTAAAATAAAATGTTATATAAACTCTTCCGTCCTCCACTTTTAAACCATAAAGGTCCAATTATAATTAAAGCACTTAATAAAAAATAATAATTTTTTTGAATTAAAAAATAATAATCAAACCTCTTATTAATTTGTCAATACATATTAACAAATCAGCTAAAAACATCATTTATTAACTATATCAAACGTTTAAATTCTTCATACTAGATTAAACCGGTTGCTAATCTTCTTGTCTTCACATCCTCCAACAGCATTTCATTTGCATCTACCCACCTAAATAAAAATTGCTTCTTTATATAAACCCCCCCCCCGAGTGACTTTATAATTGTATTTGAAATAATATCCATCAAATCCAGTCAAAAATTAGATTAATAAATTCATCAGACGTGTTAGGGAAACCACCAGATCAACTGCAGTTGCCCTAGGTCCATAGTCCTTTTGCCTTATATTTATTACCATCAATCAGGAGACTCCAATTTACTATATTCAATAAAACTTCTGCGATTGCAATTAAGTCCAAATTTGTTACAGTCCTTAATAAAATATTCCAAATCATTCAAGTCAGGGCATATTTTACAGCCCAACCCACCAGCATTGCAGTGGTCTGTTTATTCTTCTCAAAATATTCCAATACAGCTGTAGGTTGCCTCCTCATTGTCGCTCATCGCTTAGATAACTGGCATTAAACTGCTGTCTGTTTTTTTTCCCCCACAAGTTCAAAATCTTTAAACAGCTAAACAAACAATACTTTTTAAGGACCATCATTTCATCAAGCAGGGTTATTTCCATTTCTCCAGTCTTTCTTCTTTTCCTTTTTACGAACTTTCTTCTTAACTTTGATCCCTCTGCCTTTTTTAACTCCAGTAAAATTTTGCGGTTTTTGGGATTGCATATTATAAAATTTTTGCAGAAATGTAACTTCTTCTGGAAACAACTCTTTAAATGCAGATTGAGTTTTATAAAAAAAAATTTGTGGAACCAAAATTTCATCAGCTTGCAAAATTTCTTGCTCCTTATTAGCATTCATCTTTCTCTCCTCAGTAAAAACTGCTATGATCTGTTGTTTTTTTTTTACATCTTCCAACTCTTCATTCAATCCCCCACTGCTAGATTGCAACTCAGTATTTCCATGTATTTCATTGTTTCCAGCTTGAGAAGCTTGAAATATAGTATCAATTCTTTTCAATAAAGCAGAGGTAATTGAATTCCAAGCTTCCTCAAAATCAGACCATTGAGGGTTAATTAACCCTCCTTTGCTTTCTTTGCTTTCAAAAAGACCAGCCATCTTGCCCCCCTTCTTCCTTCCCTTCCAGAAGGACAGAAAAAAAAGGAAGAAAAAAAAAGGAGTTTCAAGAAGGAAAAAAAAGAGGACCCTTTACAATTTGTAATTTGTATTGCTGCTTCAATTATTATTATTAAATCCTTTCTTGTTTCATCCACTTTTCAAAAAGGAGTTTTACGTTTCAAACAGGGGCTTGTCAATAATTACTTTTAGCTTTCACTTCTTCACGCCCTGTTAAAACTCAAACGCCATCTTGCTTTCACTTTCAGCTTAGGAAGAATCTTTTAAAGAAAGTAAATCTTTGGAGTTAAAAGAAAAAAAAATACTTGCTGTTTCATTCATACTGCTTGTGCTCCGCCAGCTTGATTCAAAAAATATTTGTTTAAAGTTGGTTGCTGGGATGGTAACGACATCTAGCTCTGCAAAGCAGAGGCATCCAGGGTCCGGAGTACTGACAGGCTTAACGGGGAGCTCTCATCTTTGAGCGCCAGATTATGGGTAAAATCTGGCACTCTCAGGGAGCTCTACCCCACCCGTCTACTCACTTTCCCCCCTCATACCAGGGGGAAAGTTTTCAAACCGCAAGACAGCCGATAGTCGCTGTTCTTGCAGTTCTACGAAGCCCTGGGCTGGCACTTCAAAAAGAAGTGTCCGGCAATGTCGTAGTCCCACCGGAAGTCTGTGTTTTAAAATCTTGAAGTCTCCTCTTTTGCCCTAAATTTCCCATTGTTTGCACCTACCTTTTTTAGTGAGGAAAAAGAAGAAAAAGAAATCTCCCTCTGCCTAATTTTGCTTCGTTGCAGATCCAGTGAAATGCAAATTAAAACCAAATGATCATTATAATTATTTCAAAACTTCATTTATCATAGTCACTGGAGTATGGTTAATATAGAGTAGGTTTATATATGAATGCAATTAGAATGGGTTCTACTCATTCAGTCTCTAACAATTCAGTCACTGCAGCCTGTGTGTTTAAATTTTCTATACTGGAAAACTACAGCTGCTTTCATTGATGGAAGGAACTGGAATGCATAAATACCCCCCATTTGAATATAAAGCAGGCACTTTCACTAAATTTGTCCTCCAACTTCACTGCCATATTGAACACACATCATACCAAGCCATACTTTAATCATGATTATTCAATAAACTATGATTAGCTGGATTCACACAACACACTACAATCCATGGCTGACTGGAGATTTCAGAGATATTGTGCAATATAGTGGTTCTACTACTGTCAAATACAATCAGGTTCCTGAAGTAATTGCATTCCTTCTCTGAAGCCATTAAGACCTACTCGGGTATGACTCCAGATTCTTAGTAGTCCACTGAGTTTGCTGTAATATATCATGAAATTAATCATTTATAAATTAAAAATGTCAACAATTAAATCTGATGATAAATTTGCCATCCCCAACAAGTGGGAGCACATAATTAACCTCATCTGGGTTTGGGAGTAAGCAAAATTGAATCTGTATGGATGGGAAATATGAAGGGAATTCAGGATTATATGGTTAGATTTTAAAAACGTTTTAAAAGATCTATTTAGAGCAGGGCTGTCAAACTCCCAGTCTCTGGGCCGGATGTGTTACATGCTGGCCACGCCCATGCCGGTTTAGCAAAGAGAGAAAAAGTTCCGATATGTGATGCTGTGGTGATGATGTGAGTTTGACACCCCTGATTTAGAAGAAGACACTTTTGTCAAAAAACTTCAACCAGAAGTATAGCTTAACATGAGGGTGATCTAACACACCAATCTGCCAAAAATTATAGCTTTGTCATCAGAAGTTTTCTGAGAAAATATAAATGTAGGTTATGGTTCCTCTTAATGAAACATTCAATATAAAATGACTATTGTCTGGTGCTCATAAATCAAAATGTCATTTTAATAAAAACTGTTTTTATCTTTCTCCTTTCCTTGAAAGTCAGCAGGAGTCAGGTTGCATTTAGTATCTATCTGAGTTTTCTACTGTTTCTTTTTAGTGTATTTCCAAGGCTTTTTCTTATATGACTATTCGGAAAGTCTCAAAGGTAAGTGATATAGACTAGAACGAAACGGCAATATTGAAGATGGCTATGACTAATGCTGACAAGAGCACATATGCGACCTCCGTCATTTTTGAAAATGGCTTTTGTGGCAGCAGAATTCAAATAACTTTGAATGAATTATGGAAACTAGCACTGAAACATCACAGGCTTGCAAATGGAAATGGTAGGTTGTAATTTAGAGAATTTCACCCTACAGTATTAAAAATGTATCATCATATTCCATGGAACACAGGACAAGTCCTAAATATGTAAACAAGTGATGAAAATTGTTCTATAATAGAAGGTGTATTAAGAAACATTTTTCATCCATTGCTTCTATATGGTGCTACCCATTTTCCTCTGAGATATGTTCTTAGAGGCACTGATGTACAGCCTAAGTAACTTTAAAGCACTTACTCAAAAGATTCAGCATCAAGGGTATCAAAGGTAGTTAAGGAGAAAAATGATCATAAGTGCATCAAATGACACATTTTTTTATATTTGCATCAAATTTTATGACACTGCCATAGATATATCATGATAATAATGACATGTATGTTGGCTATTTTGATATCACTGCACCTTGTTACAGATGTAGTTCTTAAAGTAGGACCAAACCAACTATGAATTGTTTTGTAATGTCAAAGCTAGGCACTTAAACCTTTGCCATATCAGGTCAACCAACAGTCTGGATCAGGACATTAAATCTAGCTGTAGCTAGATTAGGTGTAGTTGCAGTTTTGGATTCAGATGAACCCATTCATCATAAAATGATATTTAATCTTGGGACTTGCAATTCACTTTGTCTCTGTCTCCCAATTGTTTCCTTGAATGAGAAAATGTTGTTTCAATATATTTAAAGGACAGAAAATAAAGACTTTCAAATTTCCAGATTAAAATGGTATTCACAACTGGACCTTTGGTTCCTGGGTGTCACCAAGACAGTCATTAAAGAAAAGGCTCTATCTCTTTACTTAAAGGAGCACATCTCATCACTTTAACCACTTTAATCCAATTTTTTTTTACTACTGGTTCTGTGGGCATGGCTTGGTGGGTGAGGCAGGGGAAGGATATTGCAAAATCCCCATTCCTTCTCCACTCCTGGGGAAGAGATATTGCAAAATCTCCATTCCCACCCTACTCTGGGGCCAGCCAGAGGTATTTGTTGGTTCTCTGAACTACTGAAAATTTCCGCTACTGGTTCTCCGAACTGCTCAAAATATCCTCTACCGGTTCTCCAGAATCTGTCAGAATCTGCTGAATGTCACCCCTGACTTTAACCAGCTTTCCCAGTCTCCAATCCATCATACTTAGGGAAAATAGATATGTAAAATAGTCAAACTAGATCAAAATTAATTAAGATATCTTTATGTATGGATTAAGAAGATTTTAAAAGCCTTGGTCTTCTGGAAGAACTGTTATGAAATTGTAAGGGATAATCTAGTAGCAGAAAAACTATCTGCACACTAAGCCAGCAATCCATGAATGTGAAGCCGTAGGACAAAGATTCCTAAAACTGTTCTGTAATCTTGAGCAATTGTGAAATTTGGGAGTTAGATAGACCATGGAGGGCAAATTACAAATGTATGCCATAATCATCATGGCAGCATATTCCACCTATTTGTACAATATAGGAACAGAAGGAAAGAGACTGTGTCATGATGTCATGATGCATGTTGCATTATTTTGGCAGAAGAGTACTTAAGGCTGTCTGGGTATGAGCATAGCCTAAGGATAAAACTAATACACTGATTAGAATAGGAAGAAAAGTTTGGTAAGTGCTTGGAAATTTGGACTTGCCTAAAACATAGCAGCAAAGAATGTGGATTGCTTTATTGTGGAAAAATGATTACTTCACTCATTTAAAAATATGTCAACAAATAAAGAGAATGTTTTTTATATTATGAATCTCTCCCACAGAAGCAGATGCCAAACTGTTAGTGAGAAGAGTCTTGTATTAATTTTTAATGTGCAGAATTTAAGCAAACTAATGATACACATACTTATTGGCAAAGATTACAATACATGGAATGCTGGCATCTATAAAGTTACAAAGGAAAAATTGTAGTTGTACTGATTTATTTATCTCACTTTTATTTGTTTAGAAAATATATGTGGCTGTCTTTTTTATACATAACAATCCTAGATGGTTCTCAGCCACATTCCATAAGAACAGAATGATCATAAATTCATAAAATTCTACAAAAACCATAATATATGCCAGCACCCCAACATCTTACCCACTATACTAGTTCCTTGTCCTGTACATGATTCATTTTTCCTCTATCATGTCTACATGATGCTAAGCCTACTTTCGAAAAATACATACATGTTTTTCTACAACATTCCCCAATTTTTTTAAAGAGTAGAATCATTAATATCATAGGCAGATGCTTTTGAGGCGCATAAATAACTTTTAAGGGGCATAAATCATTTTATAGTTGAAGTGTTGAATTAAAACAGAAAGTTTATAATATTATATAAATGCAATGTAAAACAGACTAGCAACTATGAAAAAGAAAAGCTTCTTTACAGAAAAGACAGGTTGAGAAGAAGAAGAAAAAATATTGATTAGGATTATAATGAAAAGTGTTGATGAATGATATGAAGATTATGTCCTATATTTCCAAGGATATTATTCCAGACACAAATAGATGAATTTGTGAGTTTGCAAATTCTGCCCAGTTAGATAAAGTAAATCTAAGGCTAACTGCTTAATTAAAGAATAGACCCCATTTCTTCAATTTTCTTTGGAATAGTAATTTGATGATAATGACAGCAGTTAAATCTTTTGGACTGTTAAATAAGGGAGTAACATTAAAAAGAGTGAAGATACCCTAAAAGAAAATTCTCTGGTAAACCTTTGAGAATAGTCTTCCCACACAGCTAAAAAATATATTCAAGTTTCACATTTGAAAAATAATGAGGGGTGTGATATTGCTACTTGGGAATCTCAGAGAGTAGCTTTCTAAAATAATTGTTACTACAACTGAAATATAGATTGGAACTATTATTGCTTATTTCTGCATTATTAGCTTTTATGCTTGAGTAAAGATAACATTTAAGATTTACCAAAACATTCTAGATGGGTTTCAGTAATCTGAATTAATTGTGTCACTTCCAAACTGTGAAGTCTGAAAGAAATAACATGTCTGCATTCACTAACAAGCCCCACTGGGTAACACCATTTCCCATTATTTGCTCTATTGTGAAGATGCAAGGCTGCCATTCCTTGGGGTAAGGAAATATATGCCAACATTTAAAATGTGGTTAACATGTATGACCCTCAAAACATCTGCAGAATCTCTTCCCACTATCTTGTTTATGTTCTCATGAGGGCATCTACAGTTCTCCCTGGTTTCTAGTTAGCCTTGCAAATGGCTCTTTTACCATGTACTCAATTGTTTCTCAACATGTAATATTATAAAGTCAAGTGCCTCTGCAAGCATTAATTGTAGCTAATCCTGCTGAATGAGGGACCATAGAAATACACGTGAAATAAAAGAAAAGCAATATCCATTTTTAGTAACCAATTAATGTCCAAATGAGAAATAGCAGGAAAAAATATAACAGCTTTGTCTGATAACAGCACACCCAGACACACGCAGACAACATTTGATTTAGGTTATGAGGCAGAAAACCTGTAAGAGTAGCAATATCTGACACCCATCCAGCAATCTGTGATGTTGAGTTGCTTAGAGGACTAAGGTGAAGAGAAAGACAGATGTGCAGATGGTGGAATATAGTTAAATGAAACAAAGAACAAATTATATAGATAGTATAAATATATATAAAATCTAAAACACTATAGTTCTTTTTTTTATTTTATTAAAAAGTTTTACAAACAAAATTATACATTTCCCCCCCTTTTCCCCCCCCCCCTTGGTATTCTTGATAATAAATACATTTAGTTCACTATTACATTTCCAAATTTTTCCCGGGGCTGTTCTTTTACCACTTCCTTTAATCCCACCTTTCTTCCTTCCACCCCTCCCCTTCTTTCTTTCCTTCCTTCTTCACTCCTCCTCCCTCCTACTTCCCATTCTCCACCCCCACTCCTCTCCTCATCCAACCCCCTAACCTTCTCCACCACTCCTCTAACCCCTCCCTCTCTGCCTCACCTCCTTTCCTACTCGCCATTTCACCCTCTTTAATCCTTTCCCTCTCTCCAGTTATTCCCTTTTTCAATATAACCTAAAGTGGTGTTCGAGCAGCCCCGATTTCTCTGTTTTGTTTAGATCTATATAAAATTATACCCCCACCCCCCAACCCACCCCTCCCCAACTTTGACCTCCCCAAGCAGTAACAGAGTATTACAATAACAAACATAAACTTAAACTAAAATATGCTAACCTACTAAAAAGAAAGTTCAAAATTTCCGATAGA
Source organism: Ptyas mucosa (assembly GCA_012654045.1). NCBI lineage: Eukaryota > Metazoa > Chordata > Lepidosauria > Squamata > Colubridae > Ptyas > Ptyas mucosa. Next base: position 7,044,239 of record WNWU01013629.1, on the reverse strand, counting down.
TCCTTTAACTCCTCTAATTAAAATTTTTCAGCCTCCCTAAAAATATAAGTAACATTAATAAAAAAAAAGAAAGAAAAGAAAAAAAACACCAGTAAAAGTAAAAAGGAAAAAGGAAAAAAGAAAAAGAAAACCAAACCCAAAATCCTAAATTAATATCCTACCCTTCACCAAAATAAAATAATAATAGTATTAACTTTAAAATATACAATTACAGTTTTACATTATATTAACAGTAAAACTAAAGTTATAAACCATCTTTTTAACTTATTAAGATTAAACATTGATGAAGCTTTTTAAATCATTACACATATAAATCCCCAACCTTCCGAAGGGTGAATTATTTTTAACTTTAAGCATTGTAATAATAGGGAAAAAAAGAAAAGAAAAGAAAAGAAGAAAAGAAAAGAAAAGAAAAAGAAAAAAAATTATCCATTTTTACATATAAAACATCCATAACCTTTAAAACCATCATTACTAAAAGTCTTTCATCTTCTTCTTATATTTACATAACAATATAACTGAGGTTATAAACCATCTTTTTAACTTATTAAGGTTAAACAGCAATAAAACTTTTAAAATCCTTACAAATATAAATCCCCAACCTTCCGGAGGGTAAATTATTTTTACTTTAGGCATTTTAATAATAGAAAAAAAAATTAACAGGAAGAGAAAAAAAAACCTCCATAACCTTTAAAACCATCATGACTAAAAGTCTTTCCTCTTCTTCTTAAATTTCTTCCAATCCTTTAATTGCCATAGTTCTTTCCATATTCCTTCAGACCCTCCTAACTGTTTCTTAAACTTGCTCCGAGGCTGATATATCACAAAAATCCCCTTAAGTTTTGAAGTCTGCTCCTTTGGCTTGAATTTGTAATCCTGGTTCCACCATTCTTTACTTGTATCATCCAACAGATTATTCCATTGTGCATCAAGCCTCCAATTACCAAATAGTTCCTCCACTTGCATTAATTTATTCAGTTGCAATTCTTCTATAAACAAATTAGGAATGTCCACCAGAACTTCTATTTTGACCATATCCCCCAACATACAGGTCTCTGCATCTTGTATCTCCTTCTGTAAAATTTGCTGAGTTCCATCCTCTGGATTCCCCAACATTTCATTGTCAGACTTCTTTTGAATTAAAACCAAAATGTTAGAAATAATTAAGTCTGAAAGTTCTTGAAAAATCTCTGCAAATCCAATTTGAATGTCTTTTAATTCAAAAAACGATGATCCTGCAGGTCCAACTTGAGCCATTATTCCAACTTTTACTTCTGTTCCAAAACAGCTCTTTGTCTGCTAAAAATGTAACAAGCTCTAACAATCACTTTCACTAAGCACCATTTTTTCCCCCAAAGTTTTTAAATGGAGTTAAAGATTGCACAATCCCATTTCCCTCTCTCCTGCTCTGCTTAACCAGCTTTTTAGTTTCAATTCCAAATCAAGTAAAAGTAAATCTTAAAATTTTCTTCCCTTAAGATGATTTTAGTTGCTGGTGCGGTCGTGGCTTGTAGCTCTGCGAAGGCAGAGACGTTTCTGGTCCGGAGCAGTTGGCTGGTTTCTGGGGAACTCAACCTTCCACCCCCACAGAAATCCTTCTGGGGGGCTTTGGTGAGTTCTACCCCCACCAGCCGGCTCTTGCCTTTCCCCTTTGCCCAGGGAAAGGTTTTTCAAACCTCCCGACGGTGTTGGACTGCCGTTCAGGGGTTTTTACGAGACCGCGAAGTGGGCACTCTCATTCGGGCGCCTTCCAAGCTCGTGGAGCCGCCGGAAGCTCAACACTATAGTTCTTAATGAAATTTAAATAATCAATTTATAAGCTATACACTTATATAAAATACACTATAATGATAACTGTTTTAAAGTCCAGATACTAACAAAATGCAAGGAATATCAAGGCTATTGCAAATATAAGAATGCTGTTAAGGTAGGGATAGGGATCTTATTATAATTTCAGGCTAAATCTCCCGCACTGGAATAAGGATGAGATAAGAATTTGGGGATGCAAAAAGACTTAAGCCAAAGCCTCAAAGAGTTAGACCCATCTCATAAAGATCTTTATTTTTTTTTAAAAAAATTATTTTATTTGTCAAGAACATATTTAGTAATAAGTATAAGCATGGATTGGATACATAAAATAGGTACAAATAGAATAAACATTAGGGCAGGGATGGAAGGAATGCTGGTGCTCTTATGCACACCCCTTACAGACCTCTTAGGAATGGGGTGAGGTCAACAGTAAACAGTCTTAGGTTAAAATTTGGGGGAGTTTGGGATGAAACCACAGAGTCAGGTAGTGTATTCCAGGCATTGACCACTCTGTTGCTGAAGTCATATTTTCTACAATCGAGTTTGGTTTACCTTAAGTTTGTATCGATTGTGTGCTTGTGTATTGTTGTGGTTGAAGCTAAAGTAGTCATTGACAGGTAGGACATTGTAGCAGACAATTTTATGAGCTACCCTTAGGTCATACTGAAGGTGGCGTAGTTCTAAGTTTTCTAAACTCAGAATTTCAAGTCTGGTGGCATAAGGTATTTTGATGGGTGTTCTCCCAAATGGCTAGAAATTCTTTATGCATTGGGATAAATTCTCTTCATCAAGGGGCACCTTACCATATCTGAAGAAAATATAGGACAAATGCAATAAGCACTAGTAAAAATTTTCTCTTGCCAGCCAATGTCAAAGGAAAACCCACAGCTGTCATTCAAACCCAGGCTGGAATTCAAGCACAAAAGCATTCTCTCTATTCCTTGCCAAATTTGAAGGTTTCTTCAGGCTATGGAATTTTGTGAATCAATATCTTAAGAAATCTGAGGCTCCATTCAACTTGGTGAACTCAAAAGGAACTGTTCAAGAAACTGAATTCTATGGTTGGACATCTATTGCTTGAGTAGAAAATAGTTCGACATACATTGCATGGATTTCTGTTGATAGTCCTTGATACTTAACAACAGTGTTAGTTGTCAGCAGGATTAGGGATAGACTTTTCTACCTGATTTCAAATGTGTCTTCCTCCCCTCCCCTCCCCTCCCCTCCCTTCCACAAAGTAGACCAAGGCTGCAAGGCATCACAAATTCAGGTTTCTCAAGGCAAAGGTTCCTGGCCTGCAAATAAAGCAATTTAACACATTTCATTAGCTTCTGACAATACTACAGTGTAACATTTTGAGACCTTGCAAAGTTCTTTCTGTTATTGTTTGTCTTTTCAATCTTGGCACAAAATCTTTCAACAAACGCAGTGCCAGCATCTGCTCTTCTATGCCTCCATTCGTTTAGAAAACATACCAAGAATCACAAGTACATCTTGTCAGCACATAGAACAGAACAAAAGCAACCACTCTTTTACAGTTACTTTAACAGATTTAAATGTGTAGCTATTTAGAAATAAGCTCTTGAAATGGTGCAGATTATAGAGAGTTAAATTGTTCAGAGAATAAGAAAAGAATCAGTTAAAAAAATAGATGAAAGAGAAGGTCTTTGAGAAATTGGATGAAAGGCAAAGCTGACTACGTTACATCAACAAGCAGAAGGTCTTCAAATCAGAAATAATTAATTCCTGGCATTCACCAATTAGAACATTCATTTATAGAAGCAAATTAATAAACGTTTGAAAAATTGTTGTCAAGATAAAACAAAGCATTGTAATAGATTGAGTGTTTATGTTTGGAAGACAAATGCCTACTTGAATCCATACTGACAACCATTATTTTACAAGAATATAGCAATAGTCATCTAGAATTTCAAGATAAAAAAACCTTTCATAGCTAACAAATGTATATTTTTCATTTTTTTATAACAATTACTGGCAACCTCTTTTATTCTTAATACAACTCTAAGGCTATTTAAGTTTAGAACATGTGAATCCATCCTATTCTTTAAGAACTTCCTTTGATTCCTTCCTCCAGGCCCACCATCAGAATTACTGTACAGCAGTTCCTGTAAAGTAGATTTATAGGATCTACTTTACAGGTTTATTCTTTTACTATTTATTTACTTCATCAGCAAATGGAAGAGACTATAGTTTATGCACTAATTTTCTCCTGCTATGACCAATAATTTTATGACAGCTAATTTAATTGATTCTCTTGTTTTGTTTTCCTGGTTTTATTGTATAATAGCTTTTAATGTTATTGTAAATTGGCTGTATAGGTAGTCCTCAATTTATGACCAGTTATTTAATGACTGTTTGAAGTTATAACAGATTTTTTAAAAAACTACTTATGATCCATCCTTAAAAGTTATGACTGCTGTCCACTCTGCATAGTCATGTGATCACCTTTGGGGCATTTGGCAATTTACCTGCAACTGACTGCCATCTTCCAAGGTCATGTCACTGTGATTGGCGAAAACACTCATTCAGGAGAATGAATTTGCACTCATGATTATGTGGTTTATTTAACAGCCACAGTGACTCACTAAATGAGTATAAAATAGAATAGAGTAGAATTCTTTATTGGCCAAGTGTGATTGGACACACAAGGAATTTGTCTTGGTGCATACGCTCTTGGTGTACATAATAGAAAAGATACATTTGTCAAGAATCATAAGATACAAAACTTAATGATAGTCATAGTCTATTCTGTTAATGAGTATTGTAAAAATGGTCACAAAATTGTGCCTCAGCTCATGACTGCAATAATTTATAACCACCGTTCTGAGTTCTAGTGTGGTCATAAGTCAAAGAATGTAATTTTTTCTATGTTATTTAACATCATTGTGAGCTGCTGTGATTTCATTAAATCTTAACATGGATTTCTCTACTTAATGCTTAATTGATTGGCAAGATATGTATCAGTCCTGGAAGACATTTTTTACTTTGGATCTTCCGGGCTGCCACATTTAGTGCTGTGGGAAACTGGGAGGGGGGTTTGCATGGAGTGAAGAGATATCTAACCATAATAACATTATTTTCTTTGAGAGTCAAGGCCATCCTGCCCTGCACCTGGAGTGGGGTGTCTGGGAGGCATCTCCAGTTGGGACGGTGCATTGATTGGACCATGTAATGGACAGGTGGGTGCTGGGGCAGGGACTTGGACTTTCTTTTGGGTGGGGAAAACCTGGAAGCTTTCAGATTCAGGTTTTCCCAGATGTGCCAATATGACATCTCTAATAAAATGGAACTTTGAGGAACCTCTGGCCTCAGAGTCTCCTTTCGTTGGGAGTGTTATTTGGAACCCTGACATTATGCTTTATGTGTACAATTGGAAACATAACATAATTAAAAGGGAAAAATAGATAGATTTATAAAACTTGTTGGAAAAGACACAGTTGCTTTTAAGCTGTGCTTTTGAAACATGGATGTGCGGACCACTTCACAGAATCTGACTGGGGAATTCTGGGAGTTGAAGACCATACATCTTGAAGTGGTCAAGCTCGAGAAGTATTATTTTAAAGAGTTATAAAAAAAAGTGTTTCGATCAAATCTCTGTGAGTTTCCTGGCATCTTTTTGGAACGGAGTTTGAAGCATTGCAAAGCCCTAGCACAGACCTTCTTTTCTGCCCCTTATCCATCCCCTCAGCTTCTTCTGCTTTACATTTAGGAGGAATAAGAAGAAGTCAGCCCAAATTAAGCATTGCCTCTGCTGTGATATTTATTTCATGTTAGTCGTCTTCCAGACTGTTCTGGAGGTGCTGATACAGTTCTACAGAGGAATTATTGAGTCTGTCATCTGCACCTCTACAACTGTGTGGTTTGGTTCTGCAACCCAACAAGACAGACACAGACTTTAGAGGATAATTAGAACTGCAGAAAAAACAATTGCTACCAACCTGCCTTCCATTGAGGACCAACGAGTCAAAAACAGGGATGTGAAAATATTTACAGACCCCTCACCTCCTGGACATAAACTGTTTCAACTCCTACCCTCAAAACGACACCAGAACTACTAGACACAAGAACAGTTTTTCCCCAAACATCATCACTCTGCTAAACAAATATTTCCCTCAACACTGTCAAACTAAGTCTGCACTACTATTAATCTTCTCAATATTCCCACCACCCAGCTCCTTCCACTTATGACTGTATGACTATAACTTTGTTGCTTGTATCCTTACGATTTATATTGATATTGTTTCCTGATTGCTTATTTGTACCTTATGACTATCATTAACTGTTGTACCTTATGATTCTTGATGAACATATCTTTTCTTTTATGTACACTGAGAGCATATGCATCAAGACAAATTCCTTGTGTGTCTAATCACACTTGGACAATAAAAAATTATATTCTATTCTATTCAAGGCAGATCTTAACATATATTTATGCACAATACACACAATAATGCTTAGCCAAGAGTATTCTGAAATGCAAAATATGAATCACCTCAGAGATTGCTTTTCATGTTAAATGCTGCTTTGAATGCTGGAGAGGAAGGTGGCTTAATCTGAATTTCTTGTAAGCTTTGGAAAACTTTGTATTTATGTATTACTTGATGATATGATTTAAGTTGTTGTGTCAGCCTTACCAGGTGGATCAGGTCGATCAACTTTATCCTTTGTCAGAACCAGAAATGTACTAGATGTCTCATATTTCATTTCATCACCTTCTATTCCTCTATAAAACAGAGATTAGTCATATGGACACGATCCAGTCCAATTCCTCAATCGCTTTCTTATTCCAAGTGGCAACCAAGGCTTTGGACAGATTGTGCAGCAGACTAGTCAGGAACAATCCGCAGCCTCCATCAGTTGCTAGGGTTGGTTCAATCTAATTTCTATTTTTCATAACTTCCAAATATTAATCTAAGTACCATGACAGCATAAAAATACTTAGTAACTAAACAGATTACAAAATACTGCTTAATTTTCATCTAGCTAATAAGAATACCAATAACACACAATGTTTCAAAATCGTCTTTCAAAATAGAGGCAAGAAATATTGGGAGAAGAATCCAGCCTGTGGGACTTTATTCTCTCCCTTTTTTGCAATTTCTTCATTTACTTCCAGAATCTTAAGGAGCCCTGTTGGTACAGTGATTAGAATGCAATATTGCAGGCTAATTCTGACCACAGTCGGGAGTTCAATCCTGACTGGCTCAAGGTTGATTAAGTCTTCCATCCTTCCGACGTCAGTAAAATGAGGACCCAGATTTTTGGGGGCAATATGCTGACATTTGTAAACTTCTCAGAGAGTGTTTTACGGAGCAGGATATAAGTTTAAAAGCTATTGCTATCTTTAAAGGCCCACTTTTATTTTGATCACAGAAAGTGGGAGAAAAAGAAACAAAGAGTAATTCTAGGTCTACCTACATTGGTTGAATATGGCAGTACATTTAGTGTTTAATATATGGATCAATGCAACTCTCTCTTCTTCCGGTTGTACTGAATATATATTTGTGGTATGCACTCTGTCTCTCCCTCCCTCCCTCCCCCCCCCCCTCCCTCCCTCCCTCCCTCTCTCTTCAAAAGTATGAATATTAAGTCTACTGAATGGACTTTAAATATTATGTAATTTTATTGTTTTAGATAACTATCTAATGCTTTACAGCCAGTCCATCCATTTCTTTTAATTACACATGGTTTTTTATACATCTTAAATATTAGAGATGTCTGAAAACAAATTTCCCTGGCAAAATGCAGCCCTGGAGAAAGAGATAACTGAAAAATAATACAGCAAAATTTAAGTATCTATATAGATTAGATGGTTATAGACATACGGACCAGGTTTCTAAATAAATATTTGGATGAGGTCAGTGGTGGGATTCAGCCAGTTTGCACCACTTCGGGAGAACCAGTTATTAACTTTCTGAGCAGTTTGGCAAACTGATTGTTGGAAGAAATCATTAGGGCAGAGAATCGGTTGTTAAATTACTTGAATCCCACCACTGGATAAAGCTGCCTACAGCATGATTTGTAGATCATATTAATCTTTTTGGGTGAAATATTCAGTTGGCATTGATTCTATAGCCCATGAAGTTATGTTATCAATTGGCATTTTTCCTTTTGACAGACCAAATGCATTCTGTTTAATGAGTTTTGACTGTTAAGCAAATCGCTGCAGTTGTTAGGTTGTTAAATTAATCTATTTGGTTGTTAACAATCAGCTTCCCCCCCATTGACTTTGCTTGTCAGAAGGTGCCTGGGAAGATTGCAAATAGTGATCATATGACCCAACATGCTGCAATTGTCATATGTAAATGACACCCAGATTTTAATTACTTGAGTGTTAGGATGTTGCAATGGGCATAAGTATGAGGACCAGTTATACGTTCCTTTTTTTTTATAAGTTATAACTTTGAACTTGCTTGTAAGTAGAGAACTACCTGTATAAAATACAAACATTCAAACTTGTGCAAGTATCATACTTTCCAGAAGGAACTTCATCTCATTCAAGTTTTGTCAGAAAGTGTGATTGCAAAGTAGTTTGCAAAAAAATGATTTTACAGAGAGGCTTTTGAAGAATTTCCTAATCTCACATTAAATTCCATTAATCTTCAAATCTTTAGGCCTGAAGTAAAGTACATAGTATATTTATACCTGCAGCTCTATTATGAATAGACACAGCAAGCAAAAAAAAAGTATCTAAGCAATACAGGTTTGGATAATTATCACATTCATTAAAAATAATCAATTGCTTCAATATTACTGTCCGATTTCTATTGTGTCTTTCTTCATTCATCCTTATATTTTTCTTTACCTAGAATGTGATCTACTGAACATAAGTACCATTGTCCTAGCTTCAATTATAGATTTCTTATGATTTTTTCTGCCTTTTGGCATGCCATTCTACAAAAAAAAGGAAAAGGAAAAAGAGGAAAGTTTCTACTTGTATGTTCATACTTAGAGTAGTATAAACAAATTTTTCACAAGCATTTTTGTTACCTGCTGTCTAAATCACTTCCTCACTTTAGAATATTATAATTTAATCCTGTTTCCTTTAAAAAAAATACAGTAAGCTTTCCCGGAATAATGTTGATGAGGTGCATATATTAATATATTAAATTTACACATAAAAGCAAAGTTGAATCTAAAATGAGAGAAGACGCAGTAGAAATTGGACAGTAATGGTCTCTCAATTTAACCAAACCATGACAGATTGATCCACTTTTCCTGGATGGGAACTCCTTAGGACTCCTGTCATTTATCTCTGAACACCATATTTAACAAATGTGTTCCAGATTTCCTTTTATTGGGAGCATGGTGGCCAAAGTAACTTTAGTATAAAGATTAAAGTCCTTATTACATTTAGTATAAATTCAAGTCTCTCCATACTTCTTAAACCCTGCTGGACACAATCATTGACTAATAGCAATAGCACTTAGATTTATATACTGCTTCACAGTGCTTTACAAACATCTCTAAGTGGTTTACAGAGTCAGCATATTGCCCCTAACAATTTAGGTCCTCATTTTACTCACCTCAGAAGGATGGAAGGCTGAGTCGACCTTGAGCCTGGTGACATTTGTACTGCCAAATTGCAGGCAGCCGGCAGGCAGCAGAAGTAGCTTGCAGTACTGCACTCTAACCACTGTGCCACTGCAGCTCATCATAATCCAGCCCTTGTTCATTTTCAGGTCTACCACCTTCCTCAACTCAGGGACATCTTTCACAGTAACATTCAGTACTGTCTGTTGTAGAGGCACAAGGATGTTTAGCTTTCCACAGATGGTTTGGATCTGCTCTCCTGATTTTTATTGGATCATGAATGCAGAATAAAACATCACTCTCTTTGCTTACTGTGGAATTAAACTCTTTGCTTCTATTTTCCTTCTAGAGTCTGGCTCTCTTTGCTTCTGTGACATGATCCTGGGAGCATTCATGTGTAAGGACAAACTCTGAAAACCCAATTTGCACAATTTCTGAGATTATGAAAATCTTTCTTTTTTTTAAAAAAATGTCTTTGGGACAAGGATTTCTGGAAAGAGGGACCTGCCTTTGAGTAAAGTATAATCCCAAAATGTTTTTTTTAAAAACCCAAACTCCTCATATTTAGTTTTTCTAGAAAAGGAGATATATAGACATTTTCCCAAATGTTTTAGTCTTATTTCCCCATACTTTTAGCTAATTAATTCATATACTATTTAGGGAAAGGTATTTTTTTAAAAAAACTTTCTGATATAAAGTGATTGTTTTCATCTAAAAAGCCATTCAGAAATTCAGGGTGCATGTGTGGCTGTGATTGGACAGGACCCCAAAGTGAAAAGTTGGAGCAGACAGCTACAATATTTCTAACTGGAATGTTTTAAAAATGGTAGCTTTTCAGAGTATCTGAATGGTTTACAATGTTTACCCATCAATGCATACAAAAGAAGTCTATTATTATATACACCTTGCAAACAAGGAAGACTGTGGTTGAGATACCAGCCTTATGGGGTAACTAAGCATTTGCTATGCAGATCTGTGTGGGAAGGAAAAAGTGGTATAAGACAATGCTTCATAGTAGTCGCTGCTTATTATCTACTTTCACCATATGTTGAAACATTTTCTATTTTTGAGGAAAGTATACCATAGGGTATGGAGGTTAAGTTATCAAATTGTTTATTAAGGGCTATGGAAAGTTTCTGAGATAGATGGTAGTAAACAGAAAGACAGACACAATGTTAAGCAAGTCTACATATTTTCCTTTCTCTTCTCCTGACACATATCAAATGGGGGAGATTTGTATTAAGATGTTACATCAACACATCTTGTCTGTTTTGACCACTGTTCACTTGAGGAAATTTCTCTCCCTCTCCCTCCCTCCCTCCCCCTCCCTCCTCCCATGCTGGATTAACTTGAATGGTCAAAAATTAGTACTTTTTGTGCATTGTAAAGAATATGTGAGGATACTCTTCTCACAGGTGTTATCCTAGAGAACAGAGAATAGAAATGGGCTGCATGCTACATCAAGTGGCACTGCCTAGATCAGTGATCACTAACTGGTGGTCTGCGGTCCACCAATTTTGGTGGTCCATAGAAAAAATATTTGCATTTTTTATATTGCACTAAATCAGGGGTCCTCAAACTATGGCCCCTGGGATGAATATGTGCAATGAACATTTGTGTTGTAGCCAGTCTGGGCGCTAGATTGGCCCCTACAAACTCCGTCTCTCAAGGAACCCAACCAAAGTTTCACGTGCCACTCGCTGAAGTACATGGACTCTCAGTGACGGGATGGGGTCCTTCAGACACTTAGCTTGGCCTCCTGTTTAGTATCTCTAGCCCTCCCTCTGTCATGGGAGAGCAGGTGTCTCAGCGAGCAGCACACGAAACTCCCACGCCTGGGAGGAGAAGAGCGCACTGGAGCCCAAATGCTGGGCCTTGCCAGCCTCTGAAGCCAGATCCTGCAGGTATCCTGGCCACTTAAAGGCCACCTAAATCCCTGGGTTGTTTCCTCCACTGCGCGCCTGCCCACTGCACCTGGGCCTGCCAGGCACCGTCCACCCCAAACCAAGTGGCGGGGAGGCACTGGCCAGCTAAGGACAGCATCCTTCAAGCACATGCCACCCTGGCAAAGGCGAAGCAGAAACAGGTGGCAGCGGTTACCCGATCCTGGCTGCCAAGGCTGTGGCCAAGAACTGGCCACACCGATCCCGCTTCATGGCCATGCAGACGGAGCCCGCACTGGCCGCTTCTCTCAGCTATAGTGCTTCCTGGATGTGGCTTACTGCTCCAAGCCCAAAGAGATGGGAGGCAAGGGCTGCCTTGGTGCCACCAGCTGGCGCAAATATACCACAATGAAAGCAGAATGCTGTTGCCACATAAAGGCAAGTGGCACTTTGCTCCTGCATGCTAAGGCTCCGGCCATTGCCACTGTTGCTTCAGTTCACCTGCACCGCTGCCCCCTCCTTGCCGAAGCAGCACCATTACCTCATTCTGGCTGGTGAGGGCTGCGTTACTCTGCGCTACTCACCTGAGGGCAGAACAAGAAGCAATGGGTGGAAACTAATCAAGGAGAGAAGCAATTTAGAACTAAGGAGAAATTTCCTGACAGTTAGAACAATTAATAAGTAGAACAACTTGCCTGCAGAAGTTGTGAATGCAGCTCTTCCCTCTGCTTGAAAGCCTATGCTCATAGTCCTCAGTGAGGTGCTTCTGTTGAGCCTCTTTCTCGGTCAGATCCAATTTGAACTGACTCAGCTGTTTTGCCAAGTCATTCTCATGGCAGCTGCTTAGCTCCAACAACTGCTTCCTTTTGGGGCCCTAAGGGGCCTGGGTGGGAAAGCAAGGAGTTGGGCGGGGAGGGGTGATATTCTAAGAAATTAGCAATTTCTTGATCAGTGTTTTGATTGCCTATGCGTATTTCTGTCTATTCTATATCAAGCATTTTGTTCATTTCTGTCATTTAATTTATGACTGAAGCCAAGCTCCATTTAATTTCCTTGAATTTCAATCCTGAGGGTTTAACCACAGGTTGAAAGCTATGATGGGGATATCAAATTTGCCTATTGGAGGAAGCAAAAAAAAAGAAGAAGAACTGGGCTACTATACCAATTTATACCAACATACCAATTTCCAAGGATAAGCAAATGACTTGCTCAAAAAGTCATTTACATATCTAAGGGAAAAGGTCAATTATTAACTCACCATTTATTTTTATGATAAAAAATGCAGTTTAAAAATGGCTCAAGGCACCATGTGTTTGAATGCCTGCAAAAAGGTTATTGTTTACACTCCTAAATTTTGCTTGTGACATCCAAAAGAACTTTATGTTTATAATTAATTAATTTTAGAATTAATGGGAATTCATTTTTCATATAGAGAATGTACAGACTTCCTGTGGATATTGTGTCAAGACTCAGATTTTTTCTGTAATTTTAGATTACTGTAGACACAATAGTTTATAGAAATGTCTAGAAATGCTAGATATTTCATTGCTTATCTTGCAGTTTTTGTACTTTCTTCTGCTTATTATCCCACAAGAAATTCTGGCTGCCTGCCTTGGCACCTGAAGGAAGGAGATTGTGTGTATTTACATGTGTGCAGGCACAATCACACACAAACATCCTACTGAAATTGAATATATTTAAATTTTAAAATAAAAATCATGGGATCATGGGAAACATATGCAATGCAATGCATATATTCTATATCCTCAAAATGTAAGAACTCTGTTTACCAGATGGCTGGTAGAAACCATAAAAAGTTGATAGCAAAAACTGTCAAGGAATTTTTAAATTATTTTTAAATTATTGTTTATAAATTATTATAAACATTCTTCTCCATAACTCCATAATTGAAATACATTATCATAACTTCTTCTCCCCAAAATACCTCTACCCTTGGATCCACTGGAATTTTATCTCCGAATGCTAGAGCCAAACCATAACTTCCATAGATACCCAGAAATAGCTAAGAAATTCTGGAAGTTGAAGTCCACATATTTTAAAGTCACCAAGTTTGAGAAACACTGAGATATAATGTCAACAAATTTACCTACTATATGTTTATGTCCATTCACTTCTTCATTACTTTTCCAGCCCAATCCATAATATTAGCTTATAAATCGTGGAAACTAGTATTTATATCTATAATTTATATATGTATGCACATGCGTGGATCAGTAGTGGATTTCAAATTCCATTGCTACCGGTTTGCTTGTGGATGCGTGTGTGCTTGCACATGTGACGCTTCTGTGCATGCACATGCGCAGAGATGTCCATGCGGGTGAGCTGAGCCTCCCGCCACTGCTACTGATTCGCCTGATCCAGGGGGAACCAGTAGCAACCCACCACTGGTGTGGATGCACATATTAATTTGTTATTAGCAGAGCTTGGAAATTTTTTTAAACATTGAATAATTGCAAAAAAAAACACCTCAAAACGATTATAAGCCAAGAACTCCCTTTACCTAGCACTAAAAATAGACCAAACTTATATATTTATTTATTATTTGTAAAATTTATTAGCCACCAACCTTACCATATGATAATTCTGGGCAGCTTACAATATTAAATACCATATATCGTATATCAATACATAAGATGGACATAGATATAAACCACTGAAATAACTAGAAAACGTTTAAAGAATGCATTTGAAAAGGTTCTTAGTGCTTTTACTACTATATTATAGAGACAATTGATCAGAGCAAAAAGGTATATATTGATAAATTATGTATGGTATTTAATATTGTAAGCTGGTGAATAATGCAATGTTGTAATGTAATGTAAAGTTGCAATGCAATGTTAAGTGAGTGTTAAGGCTTGTCGAAGGATAATACATTCAGATACAAACTGAGCAATGTGGTATAAGCAGTACAATGAAGTGAGACTTCTTCAGATCTGTACATTGGGAAAACAAAACAACTACTTCATAAACTCATGGCACAACATAGGAGAACAGAACTAGGATGAGATTCAGACAAGATTCAGAGTCCACCTGCATTTAAAAGACAAAGGCCACTCTTTTGAATACATCAAAGTCCCGATTTGGACAGAGAGGACCTCTGGTTTGAAAGGGTTCAAAAAGGACATCTATGTTAAAATTTAGTCCACCCTCAACAGAGGGGGAGGGATATGACACCATCTATCTCCAGTCTACAACACAGTCCTTTCAGCAGTTTCAAGAAAGCTCCACTACTCAGTGACCCTGAGGACATAGATAAAACTCCAAATAGCCTCAACCACTCTCTAAAAGAATGGAAATGACCAGCTGTCTGCACCATCCAGTCAGAGCTGAAGAAGCTTCTTGGATAAGAAGTGAAATGTCTTCAAAGAAAAACAAGAAAATCCAGTTGCCTCTTGAAAAAGCACCTTTAGGACGATTAGGTTTTTTGTTTTATAGCCAGGGAGATCTAAACTCATAAAAACTCACAAAGTATTTTGTGAACTATCAAGTTTAATGAAAAAAATGGTTTCGGTACTTTGGATAAAAAAATTAACATTTTACAATGTTTGTTTTGCCAATATTTTAATAGAAAATGAAATGCATGAAGGTTTTTTTTTAAATAGACATTCTAGTTATTTGCCCCAACAAAGTTGAGATTAAAAGCTTAACAACATTGGGACACAAAGCTTGTTGATTCACAATAAAACAGCACACTGGAAGAAAATAGCTTGCATGAATGAATCAATCATTACTGACAGTTAAAAGCCTCACTTGCCCAATAGAGATAGTTTCCATTTTTTAAAAGATGTTTTTGAATACATTGTTTTATCTATACTGTTGTGTAAAAGAATAACATTAAGAAACAACCAGGTAAAAATGAGTCCTGAAAAATTTGCAAAACTTTGAAAAATTTGTAAATTTGGGAAAGCCAGTTTGGTCTAGTGGTTAAGGCATCAAGTCAGAAAGTCAGAGACCATGAGTTCCAGTCCAGCCTTAACCATGAAAGCAAGCAGGTGTGATTTCAGACCAGACAGTCTGCCTCAGCCCTATCCACCTCACTGGGTTTTTATTTATTTATTATTCATATTTCTATGCCGCCCACTCTCTGAGGACTCTGGGCGGCTTACACCAAAGACAGTATACTAAATAGCATATTGCTCCCAACAATCTGGGTCCTCATTTTACCCACCTCGGAAGGCTGGAAGGCTGAGTCAACCTTGAGCTGGTGAGATTTGATCCGCTAATCTGCTGAACTAGCAGTTAGCTGAAGTAGCTGCAGTACTGCACTCTAACCACTGCGCCACCTCGGCTCTTTATTGTGGGAAAAATAGGAGGAGGAAGATATACTGGATATATTTGCTGCCTTGAATTATTTGTAAAAATAAAGGCAGGACACAAACAATCAAATAATATTGGATGTGGGACCTGTGATTACACACACACACTAATAGAAAGAATGAGAAAGAGAGATGTAATCAGAGCGAAATGCAATCACACATGCAAATATATACTGGTACACTCCTTCACATTCTCCTTACAAACAATTTGGCCCTAAAATGAAGCTAACAAAAAAAATAAGCAAAAGTCAATCACTTCAGTTTTAAAGGATTCTTGGTGTTTATTCTAACCCTAACCCTGTCCCACCCACCATCTTGATTGGCTCTTTAAATTGCTTAGTTTAAGTCAGAATTCCGAGAGTTAAAATCCACATATCTTAAATTTGCTGAGGTTGAGAAACACTGATTTAAGGGTACCTGACAGAATGAACCCATGGACACCTAATGAACCTCCAGTTGCAAGGCTTTTGTCTGCCTCCTGTGATATATTCTGGACTTAAAAATATAATTACAAAGGTGTATTTCAATATTAGAAATTTAACAGTGTTTATCTGCTTCTGGCATCATCAACATAACTCTCCAACAAGTTTTCTGTTTGAAGACCAAGTGGACTACATATTTATTTTTAATTTGAAAATACAGTCAAGGAATATTTCCTCCTAACCAAGTGATCCTTAGAAGGACGGGCTTCTAATAGTATCACAAACAAGGTTTCATCCTCAAGAAACTAGTATTTGACATGGCTGTGCTATTTGGTATACTTAAAACAAAATACCCTTTTGCAAAAGAAATGAACACAGCTCCCCAATTATCTAACATTGGGAAGAGGCTTGGAATTCATAACAGTGTCAACTCGCGAAGCTTTTCTGACCTGATCCCGAGTTGCCATAGGCAGGGGGATGGGCAATTGAGCCTTGCAGCTAGATCGAGGAATTTGCACCTCAGTCAAAACAAACCACATCCTAGCCGGCCAAAGTCAAAGCCATCTCCACAGAAACCAGTAATAGCTGGAGGGAGTTCTATGACCTGTGAAATAGCTTCATTGGGGAATGTGACTGATGACACACCTTGGGGGGAGTGGGAAACAGGGTCAGAGGCAAGGTGCAAATTCAGTGAAATCAGAGCTGGCTTCACTTGGTCCGTGCCAACATGGTGCTCCTAATAAACAACTGGATTTTTCTTGAAACTTTCCTTAAGGCTCCTGCTTTCATTAGGGCTTCGGTCATTGTTTATATTCTAAACAAGTTTAATACAGTCGTCAAAATGATTCTGGAATATATGTAAAAATTATCATGTGCCAGAAATAAAAAAAAATTGGCGGGGAATATATAGTTGAAAAAGTAACAGAAAAAGATCAGGTTAAAATATTGTGGTATTTCTGAAATAATAAAGTCTTCACTCACAACACATCAACTTTAAGAAAGTTGAAAGAAAAGAATGTGTGGATAATTAATGTGGCAGTTCCAGAGGAGGGTATAATAGAAGATGAAGAATTGGAGAAGATTTGAAATTCTGAAATAATCTGAAATAAAGAATAATATTTGTTGCTCAGGGTTGAAATGAGGGGTCCTTGATCCTTTCTGAGCCTGGTTGTTTTCTTGCAGACTTTGCAGACTTTTCAATACCTAAATCAGGTAACATCATCAGTGCTGAGGAGTGCTAGTTTTGGGTAATGAAACATCTGCAAGAAAACAACCAAGCTTAGACACCATGGAGCCTTCAAAATTGAAACTGAAAGATAATGGCATAAACTAGCCATGGTGGTCCCAGTGATTATAGGTACTTTGCTGGCATATCTGTTTTATCTGTCTTAAAGATGAACATATTCTCTGTGTTGGCATTGTATGTTATCATTAATCTTATTGCCACAACTGAGCTTGCAATTGGACATATCATATTATAACACATTCTACATAATAATATGCACTAAAATGTCCCTTTGGCCTACAAGTGACATTTTCGCTCCATTCCTGATATTTTATTTTTCCTTCTTATGTTTGAAAATTTAATATAGTTAAAGATCCTGGGACTAGTAATTCCTTTCAAAAAGTCTCAATTTTTAACATTGCTTTTCCATTTTAATGTTAATTTTTATCACAGTGCTCATATAATATTATTTCCAAGAGATTTCACCTTTTAAAGCTATTTTAAAAATGCATGAATCATATCATTTGCTCATTTAAATCTTGGCCACTGGAGTGAACTATGAATGTAGGAATGTACAATTTAATTTTTTCTTTTAACTAGTTGGAAGCAGTTTATGGTCAAGCATAAGGCGCAATAAATAGTTTATTAGCTTGCTTCAAGGCAGACTGCATCCCTATGAATACATAAACTCAATTTTATATTTGTATTTTGTAAAATATGGACACCCTTAAAACTGAAATGAAATGTCTGAATAGTGGAACATTAACAATATAGCCATACGAGCACTAGGGATGCATGAAAAAAACCCCTGATCTTTGCAAATTTCAGGGCTAACTGCTTTGATCCAGTATTTTTATTACAATATATTAATCAAATCATAATAGACTTTAAAAATTGTGACATAGGTTTTGCCTCAATAAACATATTAAAATGCTTTCTACAGAGTTAAAGTTCTATTGATAAGTGAATGTAAGCTCATTTTATCTAAATTCAAAATATTTTATGTTATCATGAAACTCTTAAAAATAAGAAAATCTGTTGGGTTTTGTCATATACCAAATCAAATTCAAAAGAATTGGACTAATTTGAGACCTATTCAAATCCAAAAGGGTTTCTCAAATTGGACTAAATTTGATTTGAATTATTCTAAACATTCTCTAAGGCTTTTCGTCATGACCTCCTAACCACAGTACAAACAGGACCTAATCATTTATATATGCCACATTTTCATAATTGTCAGAGTATATTCATGAACTGGAATAGGGCATAGCAACAGGTCAGCCAATGAGGGCTGTTTGGTAACCGAAACATAGTACACTCAAACACATGAACAAAACAGTGATAGCCATCTCTACTAATGCTCTCCAACAAGTCATTGCTAAATATATCACTCCCAAATTCCATATTAGGGTTGCATACTAAATAGCATGGATGTTCACTATGTCAGCAGTTTCCAGACATTTCCTTTAGGCAGCTAGTACATTGTTACTGAATATCAGGGATAAACATTCCAGCATATAATAGAACCCCAGAATTAAATAAAGATGAATTGATTATTAATTTATAATGGCCAATATCTTGCAAGGCTCTGAAATCTCATGACTTTATTGTCATTTTTATGCTTTCCCAGAGACTGGAAATTATTGTGATATTTTAAAAAATGTCATCATCAGTGTCTCTATAATGTGAATGGCATCACAATGCAGTTATAAAATTAACCTAAACAAGTTTAATCTATTCAAAGTTATGGATCTCTTTATAATATTTCCTTCTGTTGACATACAACTGTAATGTATGCCTTGCATTGTGCTGCTGAATACATGTTTCATGAATGAACAAACAAATGCACCAGTTGTTTCCTATCCTTGAATCTTTGTCTGGTTTACCATTAAAAGAAAGAGTCATAGGTCTGTCTTGCCTCCTAGTTTAATCATTAATACAGAGTTTATTTTGGATATTTACTATCAGAAGTGAAAAAAATTGGCTTTACAAGTTGTTGTTGTTCTTGTTCTTTTAATCATTCAGTCTTGTCCGACTCTTGATTTCTTTATAAGGCAAGTGCTCTTCATGCTACCATGTCAACCACAACTTCTTTCAATTGTTGGATGTTCAGCTTTGTATCCAATTTGATACTATCAACCAGCATGTTCTTTGCTTGCCCCTTCTTCACAAGTAAATATAAATTTAATCCAGTTGGCTCTTATAAAACTGTATATATAATCATTGATCATCTATAAAAATAGGATTCATGTTTTCTATAGTTTCTTGAAGAAAGGCACAACTAT
The DNA here is from genome assembly GCA_012654045.1 of Ptyas mucosa. Lineage (NCBI taxonomy): Eukaryota > Metazoa > Chordata > Lepidosauria > Squamata > Colubridae > Ptyas > Ptyas mucosa. The sequence goes on along the minus strand of WNWU01013629.1, from coordinate 7,024,724 downwards.
ATGAAGATGAGAAGTGATAGTAATCATTTGGATCATAACAGTAAGCAAGCTTTGATCATTTCCACTTTTACTGATTTGAATAACAAGTGATGATACAGATGGAAAGTTACATTTGTTTATGTCAATGAAAGAAGTACAACAAATCTAATCTCCAATACTGTAAGCGTGTCTTAACTTCATAGTTATATTCAGTTTAGCATTTTAGTTTAGCAATACATTCAACACTAGTGGTTTGTAAAAAACTTTTCAATCAAATTCCAGAGTTCTTGTTTAGTTTTAGCTCCAAAAGTGCATGTGGGGAGATGGGTCCTTCTAACCTCTTATCTCAATAAATATTCATTGAAATGTAATGGGTCCTTCCCAGGAATCAACTCCCTTAAACATGCTTCACTGAAGCTTAAGTGTATGAATTGAGCCAAACTGGCAATATTGGAAAATAGAAGTATAATGATGTAGGTCAAATCATGGTTTGATACAGCACTGAAAGAGCAATTCATCCTTGGGTTGTTGAAATGCTTTTTTTCTCCAGAATTTATCACTAGTCCTATCAATATGAAGTTAAAAAAAAACAATCTTGGAAGAAGGCAAATTGCAAGCCACTTCTTTATCATTGATGTGAAAATGATGCAAGCTCTTCATGAAGTTATCAGAAGCTGAGCTCAATTCAAGAGAGATTTTACTTTTTTAAACTAATGATATGGTACATTATAGGGTTTTTTTTTTCAATTTTAAGACAGGACAGGCTGTTGAACTATCATCTTCTAGATTGATATAATATACCAAAATTAAAAAAAATCCTAAGAGAAGATCGTTCCTATTAAAACATAAACCAGGAAAGAAAGTAAACATGGGAATATATTCAGTGCATATGTTCATTATATGCAATGCAATGCAATGCATTGCAGTAGGTTGCTATGAACTGAAGCCATCATGATATGATTCAGAGATTATTCTTGTGCTATGCTGGCAAAAAATTCACCCATATTTTTAATGGGGATTCATGTAAAAGAAATCTCTTGAGAATTTAACATAGTAGGATGGAGTAGATTAGCAAAAATTCAGTCAGTCAATCAGTCAATTAGTCAGTCAGTCAAACCCTAATTCCAGTTGAGTTTCAATCTTCAGTTGAAAACCCAACTAGAAAAAAATTATACTGTATTCAGAAAGCAGATAGATTTTCAAAGAATCAACAAAGGGTGATCAATCACTGATCTCTTCTTCCATATACTGTAGATATGTTTAATTTTTGAACTTCAGCTCATTCAACCTCAGGCAAAACTCAGTTTCTTCTGGTAGCTACTGTCACTCACACAACTGTTATTATATAGAAATCTAAATATTTGTGGGCTCTCTTAGTTTGGTTGTTTTCTTGCAGACATTTCAGGACCAAACTACGTGATAACATCAGTGCTCGTAAGGAATACTAAATACCTATATATGTAATGCTTACATGTAAGCATTGCCTGTGAAGAAAGAAGATTAGGCATTGAAGATTGAAATCTACAGTCACCAGCCTGAAGATGACGAATGAGACTTCGTCGAAACATCACCAAGACACTTCCGATTTTACGCGGGAGAAAACCCAAATAACCAAACACACACACACACACACACACACACATTTTCCTGGGTCTGGTGTGAATGTTTGTTGCTGACACCAGACCCAGGATAACTCATGATGCCACCACAAATCATCCTCACCAGATTCAAACCCAATCCCATCCCATAGACGAAATGCAATCACTGTCCAGAGGCCGGACTACAGTGGCATTGTCAACTGCTGCACCCTCCTCCGATTCCCACACAAAGCAAACTAACACACACTGTGAACACATGACAAGTCCTCAGACTCGGAGCCAAACCAAAGCCTGGGATGTTGTATCACAGCCATCTTCTCAAGACAATACATCACAGAACTCAGGATGTTACAATACTAAAGCTCAGGATGTTACAACACAGCCAACTACCCAGGATGTTGCAGCACAGGACTCAGGATGTCACAAAATTAGAGCTCAAGATGCTACCACACAACCCATTAACCAGGTCATTACAACACAAAAGGCTAATGGGCACAAAGCCAGGACCTTGGCCACACAGGATATTACAAAACAGCCAACTAATCTGCAAACATCAACTCCATGTACTAATCAAGATGTAACAACATAGCCAACCAACCCGCTTACAACAACAAAGCCAGCACTCCCCACCTCCCCACCAGTATTTATAGAGAGACAGCATCTCCGATCACGCTTTGCTCGCACAAGCACGAAACCAAATACACCAGCCTGAAGATGACAAGAGGGATGAGTGGCTCCAAGATACTCTCAATCTTACACCGGAAAAGACCCGAATACGCCAAGACTTGCATACCTCTACCCATGAAAATCTACGAAAACAAATACACACACACACTTTACCGTATTTAGAGATGAAATTACTAGATAATTTGGGACAAGTAATTATATTTCAGTGCTTTCCCTTTTAGAGGTTTTTCTGCTAAAAATGAAAAAGATCAGAATTTTAAAGTGTAGTATATTACAAAACTTAACAATGTTTCCAATAGCTTAACAGAACAGCAGAGATGGAAGGGACCTTGGAGGTCTACTAGTCCAACCCCTTGCTAAAGCAGGAAACCCTATATCATTTCAGACAAATGATTATCCAATCTCTTAAAAACTCTCGTGGAACACTCACAACTTTTGGAGGCAAGTCATTCCTCTGATTAATCGTTCTAACTGTCAGGAAATTTCTCCTTACTTATAAACTGGTTCTTTCCTTGATTAGTTTCCATCCATTGCTTCTTGTTCTGCCTTCAGATGCAGAAGATTCTTTGGAGAATAGGTTGAAACCCCCCCCCCCCCCCCCCCACACTTTCTTTGTGGCATCCTCTTAGATATCATACCACTCCTAGCTCTTCTTTTCATTAAGTAGACATCTTTTTTTATATTGTGGTGACCCAAACTGGTTGCAATATTTCAAGTGTGGTCTTACCAAGACATTATAAAGTGATACTAAAATATCACATGGTCTTGATTCTATCCCTTTGTTAATTCAGGCTAACTTACATTAGATCAATGAGATATTCCTTAAATTTAATACTTCTGTTGGTGTAATATTCATATAAAATTATTCTTTCTTTAGACTTCCTTTAAAGGGAGAATCAGAATCAGTTTTCTTTGCTATTTTTTACCGTGGAAAAATAATCCATAGGAAATAGAAATATTTAAATGAATAGAATATTAGTGGACTGTGTAATGCATCAGCTCTATAATATTTCAGTTGCTTTTTTTTCTTTTTTGGCATTCTAATCGGAATGCATGAGGAATGCATGATTCATGTTGAGTAAAATGAAGCCATATAAATGCTTATCAGCATTGGATTGCATCTCATCATAGAGTCAAGAATTTTGTAAAAGAAGCAAAAACAATGAGAACAATATACTATTGACTAATATGTTATATCATCGCTTCTAAATCTTCCCTGAAAAGCAAATACCGCAGATATCTATGGAAGCAATTATTTTTCCCTGAAAATGTTAAGATGTCACAACAATAGAAATGCTAAAAATATGATAAAAGTATAAAGAGCTAAATTGTTGCACAAAAACACCAGCGATAAAGTGCAACTGTAATGTTTTACTCTTGTACAGACTGGCTGTGATCCACCACAATAGGTTCCTTACCCAAATAGAAATATAGTTTCCGACTCACCAAAGATCAGGTGCTTCAACAAGCCACATAATGTGGACAGCATATATTTTTTACATACTCAGTACAGAAGCCAGCTGCAGGAAGCAATTTTTTTTTATTTATTTTGTATTCTGCTTTTATTATTTTTACAAATAGCTTAGGCAAAGAACATATTCAATATACTTTCCTTCTCCTATTTTCTTCACAATCCAGTGAAGTCGGTTGGGCTAAGAGAGAGGGATTAGCCCAAAGTCACCAGCTGGCTAAGAATGGACTTGAATTCATGGTTTCTTACTTTCTAGCATGTGCCTTAACCACAATACCAACTGGTTCTCAGAATACAATACAGCAGTTCTGTTAATGGCCACCGCTTTGCATCTTGTTAAACTCAATGCAAATTACTTCTGAACAGATAAATCTAGATTTGCACTATTAAAATTTCATAGAATCATAGCATTTATTCTATGAAATCAAAGTCATTGTATCAGTGACATGAGTGACATAAAAATTAATAAATTAAAAAAAATGTCTTTGGATTAGGCAGTCATAATAAATTAAAAATCAATCAACCAATCAATTAATAAAGTGTTTGTAATTTAAATTAAACCACCTGCCACAGATGCTTGGCTGGATTCTGCTGTATCACCTCTACTGCAAGGGAATTAGTTCCATTGTCCAATTTATCTTATTATGATGAAGTTTTAATCTGACATCCTATGAGATAATTCCATTATTTGAGACCCCCTGCTCTTGGGTGGTTGAGAACAGGTATTGATTCTTTGTATATAACATACTTTAGATATTTAAAGAGTGCATTCATAGTCTGCTTTTCCTTTCCATGCCCTTCTCAAAACTAAACATTCTCCTTTCTTTTAACCTCTGTTGACTGAACTTAGTTTCAGGTTTGTAATCATCCTTTTTTTTAAAAAAAAAATTTTTTTTACACAAACACACACACAAACATACAATGTATTTTTGCTGAACAGGCTATTTGGCTGGTTAACAAATTTAAACAATTTTTAGTCCTTTCAACTAAAATTACAATTTCTATATCTCCTTTTTTGCCATAACATTTATTTTCATCTATTTTGTACCAATATTACCCTTCATTTTCATCTCTAATTTTGACCAAATTCCATTTTCCCTTCTATTCTATATTAAACCCCTTCCCATTATCATCTAATTTTTATATCCATCATCAAATTAATTAATTATGTGGTGTTACAGTTATTTAATTCTTATATTAATAATAAACCCACTTATTTTATAACATACATTTCCTTAACTTATACAATCCAACATTTTAATATAAATCAATTGATTATATAGATATCTTTTTCATTTATATATGAAATTATAGAAGAAAAAAAATCTTAGTTGAATTTAAAAATATTCTAACTATTATCCTCTAATCATATAGCTCTCCCACTGTATTATTCCAAATCATCACTTAATCGTTTGTACACACACTACCGTAAAGCATTAAAAACATTTCATTATTCCAATTATTTTTCAATTCATTTTTACCATCATATGATTTAACATTATTTCTTACTACAATTCATATTTCAATTCTAGTCATATACATCATATTCCTCTTTCATTTCTTTCCTTTTTTCCCTTTTCATTTTTATTTTTCCCTTTTTCTTTCCCCTTTTTTCCTTTTGTGCCTCTGTTTTGTCCTATATTTCCCATTGTTTCCCTCTCTTTTCTCTTTTTTGTTTCACCATTGTTTATCCCACTATTTATCCCACTATTATCATTTTGTATTTCAAAGTCCTGAACTCTTCTATTTTGCCCTATATTTCCTGTTATTTTACACCCTTTTTCTCTTTTTTCTCTTTTCACTGTAAATCCCAGTGTAATCATTTAAGTTCTTTATATTCTTTCTGTTCCATCCTCCCTTCCCTATTTGTCTCTTTCCATCCTCTTTATTTTTTTCATTGTTAATCCCAATGTAATCTCTAAAAACCTCCCTTTTATTATTACTATCCACATGTTCAGTTACTTCTTCATATTTAATCACATTGTCTTTATCTTCTCTATTTTCAGCCTCTATGTCTTGCTTCTCCATCTTCATTTCCTTGTCCGTTTGGGTATGCTCCATCTCAGCTTTGTGTCCTCAGATTTTAATCCTCCGTGTAACATTATGGTTATTTCTCTTACTTCCATTTTCCATGACAAGTACATCAATTTAATCATTTCTCTAATTTCCTGTGCCATTTTATTCTTTTTGAGTTAATATTATTCCGATTTTAAAAGCTCCGTTGTATTCCTTTTCTCCCCCCAAAGTCAAGCCGCTTGCAGACAAAGAAATCCTCCCCAAAGTTCTCACGGCTGTTATCTGTAAAATTCACAATTTTCGAAAACAAAGACCAAGTTGCAATTATTCTTTTTTACTCCTGAAGGTGTCTCTCTGCAATCCACAATTTCCGATTGTCTAACAAATATCCATTTTGTTTCAATCTACATTAACAATCTTACTTAGCTTCTCTTTTTCTTTTTAGCTTTAAAAATATCAAATCAGTTTTATAGTCCAGTCCAAATTTAAACAGTTCTTCTCACTTCTTTTTTCCTTTTTTCCTTTTATTTATACAACACTTCTGTTATAGGGCTTATTGTCCATTCTCTTTTGTTTTTCTTGAAATTCAAAAAAGAAAGGGGATAAAAAAGGATTTATTTATTTATTTCCGATCCTTTAACCAATCTTGGGGCAATTTCTCCAGTTATTTAAAATTTTCCAAATTATTTCCAAATTATTTTGTTCAAAAGTCAATTTTTCTTCGGGTTTTTGTCCCTTTAAGATTACACTTCAAAATCTACTTTTCTTTCCCCCCCATGCTCATTAGCTATTGTTTTATCGCTAGGGGTCTTAAAGTTAAAAAATTTTTTCCTTATTGTTGTTTCAACCATGGGTTGGCTGTCACTCACCGCGGCTTAAAAAACTCCATTCCATTCATCACTCCTGCTCAATACTTAGTCCGGTTGCCCCAGCTTCGTGACAGTTGCAATGGTTGCCGTCCCTGTCGTCAAGTCATAGAGAATTTCCTCTGACCTTCGAGGAACTTGCCTGTTCCACTTGGTCTTCCAAGGTGTCTCTCCTTCTTCCCTATTCCTACAAGATGGTTCTGGTCCGAAGACCCTTCGGCAGCGGTTCGTCAGTCTGGGTTTTCGCAGAGCTCATCAGAGCCCGCTAATTCCCTGACTGTCTCACCGCAATGCTTCTGGTCGAATCCTGGTTTGTAATCATTCTTATTGCTGACTTCTGAATCTAATTTGTCTGAACCCTCCTTAATTTATAACGCCATGAACTATAAATAGCTGAAATCAGACTCATTCAATCCATTATAAAGTGGCAATATTGTTTTCTGTACAATACAATCCTATGCATATTCACTTTGAAATAAATCATGTTATTGCCAATTGGTTTTATTGCTACATCACTATATAAAGTATAACTGTAGTTACTATCGAACAGATGATACCAAGTTTAGTTCTTTAAGGTTCACTAACCAGCTATTACAACTGGCCAATGGGTGTATGCAAGTTTGGTAGGTGTGCTGAATAGGTGTTGGCAGATTTGGTACCATAGGTATATGACAGATAAGTCAAGGAAATACGTGAAGAGATTCTTGCATGCTTGTAAACTATAGACATTTGATATGTCTGTCTCATTCAGAATTTATTTTTTTAAGTGGTGATATTCATCAGCTTTACTTTTGTTTACCCATGGAATTTTCCACAGGAAGTCAAGAATGTATTTATTTACCTTTCTTTCCTGACAAGAAGGCTTATGAGAAAAAATAATGGGAAGATACAATGCTGCATGATTTCCTTATTCAATCTAAAAACACTCTTAGAGTGTTTTAATGCTTCAGTGATTCTGTGAATGAATGCTATCGAAAGCTTGACCTTCTTTGTTGTAGATGTTGATTTGCTGTTTATTACCATAATTCCTTCTTTACTGGAGCAAAGAGATAAGTCAATGCTTTAAATTTCTAAAGTTTTAAATCTATGCTGTAGGTGTTGAATAGCTTTCCATACAATTCTGCGTTTTGCAGAAATACCACTTAAAATTATTTGTTTGAATTGAAAGTTTATTTAAAACTACTTAAACAATCTAAATCACTTGTTTGATAAAAAATAAAATAAAACAAATGTTGAAATAACATCTAAACACAAAACACTAAACTAAAATATCACATTTTAATGATACAATTTTTAAAATGTATTTTAATTACATAATTACATATATTGGCATATTTCATTTGTGTCTTAATTGTTATTTGCTACATTCAGTCTATTTCCATATTTAATCTTAACTGCAATCAATGCCAATAATTCATTTTCACAAATCTATGTTAAAGGGAAAGATAATAGGCATTACAATATTTTCTAATTTAAAAATCCAATCTTCTTCCTGTCCTATGGAGAGAGTGGTATTATGTAGAGCAAGTGATAAAATATGTATCATAACAATATCATAGGCAGACATAAAAATGTAGATACCAGTATATATACTGCAGATGGAGCTTGGATCATCACCTCGCTGCACATTTGTTGTCATTTTGACACAATATTAAGTTGTGAATCTCTGTGAATTTCCCTCCAAACGTCTATAATGTTTTTTTCTAAAAAAAAAACAATTGTTCCAGTTATACAGTATTTTTCAGGAGAGGTCTGATAAAATCTCTTTTTTCCTAGACAGAATTGGCACATCTGTGTGAATCAGTTCTCATTCAATTTAGATCAGAAATTTAAGATTTAGCAGGACATAATTTGATTGGAGTTTGATTTGAGGGAAATTAATTCTACTTATTGATCTCTGTCTCAAGATTTGAGACTTGAAAAAAGATCCAAAAGAGAGAAGTATAAAATATCTGTAAAAATGTTTTTAGCTGAATGCAATGAAAGTAGCAGAGATGACAAAGTAAAGAACATTAATTCTGTTAAGTTTAAATTCTTTTTAAAGACTTCATGATATTGATAGTTTTTAAATATTGTCTCTCTTAAAACAAAGGTAGCAGGGATGGGGAAAGCTACAAGAGCAATCTTTTTAAAGAATCTAAATACATTTGGAACTCTTCTAAAATTCCTTTTGCACCAATATTTTGCAACAGGATGATTTTGAAAAACTAATCACTGGGCTTTCTGGGGTGCCTGATAGGTTGATATAACTGATTGATAATTGGCCTGTCTTGACTCTCACATCATTGGTGAAACTCTGATATTCCTTGAACCCATATTCAAAGAACTGATCATTGAGCTGAACTCCTAGTGCCAGCTCAGAAACACACCGTTCCAGAAATACCTATAAAAACAAAGTTAAGATTTTGAATGGCCACATAAAAGATGCTGAGAACTGTGACGGTGAATGAAATCCAAAGCAGTGTTAGAACTGCTCCCACATCCTGACTGATCTCAGACAGACAGAAAGTGCTTTAAACTAAAGGTTGATTTGATCAAAGTTTTGAATGAAGAACTCCTTTAAAACTTTAGATAGCCACTATAGATGAATCCAGAGTATTGTACAGAATGCTTTAAAATCATTTTAGGAACACTTGTGTTATGTGGACATTTGGTTTTTTAAAAATTAGTCTCTAAATCAATCCAGTTTTTTTCCAATTCTGTTCCTTGCTTCCCTATGTAGACATAAGAAGTCAGTACTGTATATGCAGAAATTATATGCAGATTATATTGAAATATTCACCATTATCTATCAAATTGGTTTGAAAAGGCAAGTTATTTTATTAGTGCTTATAAATATAAAATCAAACTCCAAAACATATTCTGTAGCAGGGTTTCACTGAATACCTAAGGAATTTTTCACATTTTAAGTTTATTGCACTATAAGTGTGCTTTTGCGTATGTGAACAATTCACAAGGTTCTTATAAGGACCTATGTTCCTATTAAAATAATAGATTTTACAGTACATCTGTATTTCATATTGAAGAAAGTTAGCACCTTCCCCTCTTAGAAGAATGAAATATTTTAGAAAATATTAAAAAGGCAGAATATTATATTTCCTTGGATGAGAAAAGGAGAACCATGTTTTTAAAGACAGAGAGCAGCTTCCTGCAGCTCCCTGCCCATAACAGATATTTTGGTGCCTACCTATCTACAAGACAAAGGCTGGGCCAGCTTATTTACAAAACAAAAGGGCTTTACTCTCAGGACATAACTGAATTAGCCCTCTACCCATCTAGCAACAGAACTCACCACATGGCACCTGATTGCATGAGATTGCATGATCCAGCAAGGTTCAACCAAGACTCAAGACAGCCTACAAAGTTACTTCTACATAGCCCACTGGGAGTCTGACAACCAATCAAATACATTTCTTGCCACAGGAACAGGAAGCTCAAAGGCAAGGCCCAAGAGAGGGTATAAATTTTTCTCTCTCTCTTCATGAGGTCAGCTACCCAGGACTTCAAACCCATGTGGTCCTGTTTACCATTAAACCATTCTTCAACAGCCTCCATGTTTCCAGTGTCTTTCTCCCCACTTGGAACTGAACCCAGATGGACATTTCTTTCAACAATACTTAGATATCCTTGATAGTGTGACTATATAAATGTATTGCAAAGATTCTCATCTAACTCATTCTAGTGAATCAAAATATTTAAGACAAGCTCTCCAAGATCATGGGAAATAAAAATGATTGCATGGATAGTGATTGAGACATAGGGTGGCAAAAATAGACAGAAAAATAATCAGAAGATTTGTGAAACTATTCATATTTGAATATTATGGGAAATGTAGTAATAGCATAGGTGAGATTTTCACAATTGATAATGCATCAATCTGCTTTATGTTTTTTATCAAGATAGTTAATCTAAAGTAGAGATCAAGACCAGCATGTGATTTACCAAAGACCAGAATTAAGATTTTGATCATTTAAAATAAGCGCAGGTTGCAAAAAAAAATATGCTATAGGACCGAGTTTTACCAATTCAATTTCTAAACATTCAGCAATGTTAGATTCCACAATATTCCATTTAATCATTTACTGAAGTTCTATTTGTCTGCAATTTTCTTTTTAAATCCTGAACTTTTAAAATCCAAATGGGAACATGCCTTCCTCTAATGGGAAGATACTGTGTAGAAACTATCATTTGAAGAACAATTCATTAAAATAGCAGGCAATAGATCTACTAATAATAGATCTGTGGTACAAATCAAAGTTCAGAAGCTAACCAAACACACACCTGATAACACACTTGCTGCATTACAGAGAAGCCCATTTGTGTGTCCCATGTGCAAATCATTTATTTGGTCTCTAATCCCAGGAAACAAAGGGATGTTGAATTTTATCACTTTTGCTCCTTGGTCAGGAATATCATTTGATGTAGTATCTATCTATCTATCTATCTATCTATCTATCTATCTATCTATCTATCTATCATAATATACATATATATATAATACATATAACACACACACACACACACACACACACACACACACACACATATATATATATATATACACACACACACAAACATACACATATATAAAAGAAATTCTTAACAATAAAGTAATGTTCATAAACAGAAGAAACACATAGATCCTTTTTATAAACATTACGCCTCAGCTAAACAAGACTTGTTGCTAGGGGGTCTATTTTCTGAGTTTCTTCATAACCACAAATAGCTTATCATTCAGTAAATTTAAATACAATTTGGCAAATATTTTTACCCACACCATAATGGTTATGGTCTTTTTCTTGCAACTTTTCTTCTTTGAACTTTTTCCCTTGCAAAAATACAAACTTTGAAAGAGCACCAGTTAGATACTCCTAATGTTTCTAATAATCGATAATAGAGCTTCTTAACCTTATCAAGTTTAAAACTCATAGACTTCAATTTCCAGAATTTTCCACCAGTAATTTTTTTTAAAATTAAGAAACATTGGAAACATAGGACAAAGTCTGCAAGAAAATGATTTTATTGGCCTTGGAATTGCATTTCCAATTGGTTTTCCAAAAAAAAAAACCAAAAAACAAAAACCCAAAGAAGCAAATAAATATTTTCTTTTCTGATTAAACTCCCCCCACCAACTATCTTGGAGAAAATATTCTGCTAGAAAATATTTTGACCATGATATAAACATTAATGTTATGTATTTGTGGCATGTCTCAAGCTTCAAGCAATTAAATTCAGTGAAGAAATGGTACCCACATAAACCAATATATGATATAAAAGATTCATATGTTCAAACAGATTACTATACTGAAAGAGGGAGAGAGGGCAAATTGAAACACTGTTAAGAGGGACACTCCTTAATACTATTTACAATCTTCATTGCATTTGAATACATTATCATTAATTTCATGGTACATCAATTGAAGTCTTACTAAAGAATTATGCCTATATTGTTACCATATTCTTTGCTAAAGCAGCATCATAAACACATTACAGTAGAAAAAATACTCTTTTATTCCAGGAATTCATCCATGAGGGAAAAAAAGTTGTAGTACAAACAAAACACAATAGATTATTTTTTAAACATTTTTAGATGTTTTAATATTAAACATCAAAAAGCTTTTCAGTCTATAAAACTAGCATGCATATATGTATGTAGATTTTTTAAGGAACATTGTTCTCAAATGAATTTCATTGTTTAAGAATACTTCCGAATGGCAAACCTAAATCTTCAACTTACTAATGTAGTTCTATATGTGGCAAGAATCATCAGAAGACACAATGACCTTCTTTCATGTCTACTTCAGTTTGGCAAGAGGACATTTATTATTTGTAATGAAAGTTTAATACACATTATCTATGCACACTTTGTTTTTTAGCCTCAGTGCCTCTCACAAAGTATCATGCATTTCTCTCATGAAGACAGGAGGAAGAGAAGAAAGAAAGAAAGAAACTGTGTTTGCAAGGGGACCTGCTTCACAGAGTCCCAAGTTTTACCTGTGAAATACACAGGAAGCTACAAAATCATCCTGGTTTTCAGTTACTCACAGACACCCTGTTGTTCCTCAAATGTCCTAAACAAGCTCGCTGGAGGAAGGATTTAAAAGGAAATTCTTTAAGGCAAAGCAATAGCAATAGCACTTAGACTTATATACCGCTTTACAGTGCTTTACAGCCCTCTTTAAGCTGTTTACAGAGTCAGCCTATTGCCTCCAACAATCTGAGTCCTCATATTACCCACCTCTGAAGGATGAATTCTAAGTCAAGCCTTCCATCCTTCAACCTAAGCCTGGTGAGATTTGAACTGCCAAATTGTAGTCAGCCGGCAGTCAGCAGAAGTAGCTTGCAGTTCTGCACTCTAACCATTGGTTGTATGGGGCTATCTGTACTGTGTTTTACTACTGAAAAGAAATCTGTTCCAAATGCAAAACACAAGCAGAGGAGAGGAGTTTCAGTTTCAGTTTTACTTTCATAGCAGCAAGCAGCTTTACTACAGAACAGTTGAGCTAAGCCATGGCCAGACTCTTTCCTGTCTCCTTCTTGCTCACACAGTAAATACTGTTTCACTTTCCAAACAGCCCTCTGATGCTAAGGAGTTCTACTCCCCCTTCCCACTTGAAAAGAAATCTGTTCCACGCTCTGATGCTAATGGGGAGTTTAGTTTCAATTTTACTTTCACAACAGCAAGCAGGGCATAGGAAAGGGAGGCTTCTGTGGGGCAAGCCTGAGGGAGAGAAGGAGGATAGAATAGGGGAGACAGCTGGTTGCTGGAAGAGACCTGTTCTCCATCTGGGATTTCTGACAACTTCCTGGCTTTGAGCTCCAAGTAACCAGCCCACTCCTTCTGAGCATTCACAATCTACTTTGGATCAGAGATAAGCTGGAAGTTCCCCCTTGGGGACATAGAATAGTTAGATAGGGAAGTTGCTATGGTTTAGTTAGTTAGCTAAGTCTGTCCCACAATTTGGCTGCAAGGGAAGGACTTGCTTTATGGACAGGTTTCTCTTTTCTTCTCCCTTACCTGTTGTGTCTCCTCCGGCAAAACAGTCAGGGCTGTTCCTGTGGCTGGGACCCCGGGAGGAGCTGACCCCCTGGGAGCTGATCACTTCCTTGTATCAGTAGTTGTGGTTGGGGTCGTGGCCCTGTGTGTTTTAATATACTTTGCCTTTCTTGAAAGATGAATGCTATTTCATGCTTCCCCTTCATTGATAATATGTGGTAAGGTTGAATATTTTTGATATTTTATGCATTTTATGGCATGTGTCTTTTCTGTGATTGTGTGTGTTTTTTCTAACATTGGTACTATCCTTGCCTTTTTCCTGGGTTTTTCATAGACACTGTATGTGTTTGCATGGATGAAGTGTTTCTTGAGTCCCTTTTGACCAGAACTATCTTATTGTATGAGCTGGGTGGCTTCATCCTGTTTTTTCTTGGTGGTCATGTGTAGGTTTTGTGATTTTGAATGCTCCTGTGAATGCTGCTGCTGCTATTTTCATAGATTGTCATGTTGATCATGCTGAGAATGTTTCTTTTAATGGCTCCTGTGATGAAATTTCTGGACATGTGCCCCTTGATTATTTTGCTACTGCTTCAACTTTTCTCCTGATGAAGGATATGCATCAACTGGAGCATGCCTCTGTGAGAGTCCTTTTTGCCTTCTTCTCATTATCTATTGTCTCTCTATTGACTCCTTTATTTCAAATTGTTTACTTTTTTACACTATGCTCAATCTTTTATATCCTTTCCTTCCTTATTATTATTTAGCATTCTTTATGATACTGTTTGACATGATCGGGAGAAGTTTAGCCTTGCTGCCAGGATTGAGTTTTCCGCTATGTGCTGTCTTTTCAACCCATGGTTCCTTTCCCTTCAGCACTATGGTTTTTCTTTATCTGTACTGTCTGAGCCTGTTTTTCCTTTCTATCTTTACTTGCCTTCAGATTATTGATGCTGCCTTTTATAAACAGTGTCCATATCCCAACTTAATTACTTCCTGCCATGTTACCCCTTTTTCTTGTAGATATAAGTAAGCTTATTTGCTGGAAGGGTGCATTGTTTTACTTCCTGTGCCTGCTACCTTTCCAGTAGATAAGGGTCAGCTCTCTTGCTGAATTAAGTCTTTCTCCTTAATTTTTCTTTGGGGAGGAATGAATCTTTTCCAAACATAAGGACTGCCTGTGATGACGGGGTTCAATTGCCTTCCATTTCCCTGAGATGACTAGTTCCCTGAGCTGTCTTAGTGGAGGAAAACAGAGATGGGAAAAAAAATAGAAGAAAGGAAATCTAATGTGGAGTTAGATTTAACTCTTAGAGTTAAATCTAACTCCACATTTTCTGCCCTTAGATTGGCAAGAAAATACTAATAGAAACACAGTGAAATCCAGTTTTGTTTGCATTAATGTGTTGCCATTAGGGTGCAAGCGAAGGGTGATCAGTATATGGATGAGACACTGAGCATCAATGTAACCACAAGCATCTGAGCCTGGCCAACTGGGGGAGGGGGAAATAGAGTCAGAGCCAATGCGCAAATTAAGTGAGGTCAGAGTTGGCTTCAGTTGGTACATGCCGACATGACGCTCCTAATAAATAACTGGATTTCTTTTGAACCTTGGCTTGAGAGTCGTGTTTTAATTAGGGTATTGGTCGAAACCCTGACAATGTTTATGATATGGTAAAGATGTCCTAGATGCCACCATGCAAACTTCTGGCAAACGTTTGGAAGTTTCGGTGTAAAATTTGTAGACACGAAGATTTAACTGATTTCTAGTTTATTTGCAAGCTGCGAGCCCACAATTTTTGTCATGAAACTTATTCCATTGTGAAATGTATCAATAGACTCAGATATGAATATGGACTCTTCATAGGGGAAGTCTTGTGTGCGTATGTGTGTGTGGGTATTTGGATAAAGTTAGAAAAAAAAACCCCAGCAGCTGCAGATTTAAGCTGTATAAAATACGACTAAAGGAATCTGGGCTTGGGGGAAAAAAGGGACCCAGACAGTTCTGAGCAACATTAGTCAAGCCACCTAATCATGTGTTCAATGAAGACTTTTTGCATAAAGAAATGATGCAGTCTTTTTTACCTATTGGGACTATAGAATTCATTATGCAATTTGTAATTTCTTAGGCTTGATCTGTGATGAGGAAGAAACAATTTAGCAATGTAATCATTAATCTGACTTCTTTCCTGATTTCTTTCCCTCCCCCAATTATAACTTTACCTTGACTTTTCACTTCACAACAACAAAATAGTTCTCTATTTCTCTCGTCAGTAAATCACTGCATCTTACCATGAATTTCTCTCACACATCTTCCATAGAACCTTTCTCATTTCTTTTCCTTGAAAAACACTTGCTATTGCCTTTCCGCTGAGTGTATTAAACATATTACATCCTTGGTGTGGGGATTTGGGCAGAATTGATTAGAACCATTTTAAGTAATGTTAAGGAGTGCCTAAACCAAATATTATTAGTGTCCTCTGTTCCAGATGCTATTATGCTTCTGTTACATGAAAAAGTGCATTTTAATCAGAGGATAGTGGCATATGGTGTACATGCGATGCAGTTTATGGGGAATATGGAGAGTAAGTGTTTATCAAATGTAGGACCTGGATGAAAATTAAATCAAGGGTCCCCAATAAAGAATGCTGAGTACAGTATATTAAAGATCTGTTGGATGCACTGCACCTGCCCTCTCAAGCTGCTGTTGTGAAATGCCTTGTCCATCAGACCTCCACTGATGAAGTTGGCCGATGCCACCGCCAAGCAGGTGGCTCTCGCTTCTCTGCTTGCCTCTGCCATTGTTTGTGTATCAGACACTTCTCCTTCTGTCCCTGCTTTTCTTGGTCATCTGGCTGATGCACAGGCCTCTGTTCCATGTATGGTGCTAACTGTACTGTTGACTCTACAGGGGTGTGGCATCATCTGGACAGCCACCCTATTTGCCAACACTCTCTTTTTCCCTATCTTGTTTGTCTCTAACATGGGCCTGCCCTTGTTGGCCAGGAAGGAGTGTCTTCTGCTATCAACAAAAAATGGTTTGGTCCTGGAATTTATGTTCTAGCTAAACATTTTTGCTCTACCTGTATCATCTGCCAGCAACATAATATTGGCTTTCTTAAGCCACATTTTTTCTACCGATTTTGTATCCCTATCTATTTAGAAGTGATTGGGGTACTCACTTTGCAAACCAGATAATTAAAAAAATATGCAAGGAATATTGCATATATGCAAGGCCACGTTGAAAAAGTTACATTTGACCCTCGGGCCTGCTTCTCCTTCATCTGTGGTGAACTTAGCTGACATACAAACCCTGGACAGTATCATGTTAGACTATTGACATGCCCTTGTCACAACCTTAAAGAAGTGTCATTCACAGGTTGCCTCTGCACTCTCCAAAGAGACTCTACATACTTGCCACTCTTTGGCACCTGGCAATTGGATACTGGTGAAGGTATTTCAATGAAAGAATTGCCTCATTGTAAGGTTCCATTCCAGATCATTTTGACCACCAATACATATGTGAAGTGTCAAGATCTGGCTTTCTGGGGGCATGCTTCGCACTGTAAGAAGGTACCAGCCCCAGACAAGGAAGCCACTCAGCTAGGGGCACCTAACTGCAACAAGGCAAAGACTGAAGTTTTGCCCAACAGGGAAGCAAGTGCTAGTAACTGTTGTGGTCTGCCAGCAGCCTGCAGAGCTGGCAGCAGAATCGGACAGTGAGGAGGCTGGGGAGAACCATGGGCCAGTCCTGGAATCTGGGGAAGGCTCGGATGAGGGCTCTGTGTTGGAGGCAGAGAAAGGGCACACTGCCTCTGGAGCTTCCAGGGTCAGACCTCAATGAGGCAGAGGAACAGGGGGAGCATATTCCCCGTGCGTGCATGCACAGAGCTGCTAGAAGGCAAGAACAGCTAAAACAAAAGGGATGATTTGGGAGTAGGGCTGGGAGATGATTGGCCCCTCCCATAAGACTTAAAAGAGGAGCAAAGGCACATGGGTCTTTGCAGGAAGCAACATTTGTTCATTCGGTTCAGCTTAAAGCCTCAAGCTCTGTTTGATTCTGGACTTTGGTGGCCTGTGTGGCTTTGCCAATTAGGTCTTTGGCAGCGTTTCAAGGGAGATAAACGTGGGTGATTATCCCGAAGGACTTCTCCTGAAGGACTCTTTATAACTAATTGGGACTCATCTGTGAATGAACAGAATTCACAGCTGTTGCAATAAAACAGGTTTTTGGGATTTCTCATGTGTTTTAATGACCCAGGAAGCCTAGGTCAGAACAGTAACCTCTGCCCCCGCTCTCCATACAACCTTCACCCAAAGCCACACCAGCATCAAGTAACAAAAGAACAGCTTCATGGAAGCCCAGCGATAACTGCAAGAAACAGCCTGCACCATCGCTGCCCTGCTCCACACCTACAGCCTCTAATCCTTTTTCGATTCCTTTTATGGCAGTTGTTCCTTGTGCTACCACTTCTGTACTTACTGAATGCTCTCTTTCTTCTTCCTCTACATTGACTAGAACTTCTTCAATAAAATTGATGCTAACACACACCTATTCTATCAGGTCACTAATAAAGAGATCCAGCTGAACAGCTAGACGGCAAACCATTTTATACCAGCATGAAAAAGCTGCAGACCTTTCAGTCTGTCTAATACAGTGTTTCTCAACATTGGTAGTCCTTGGATTCTGGGAGTTGAAGTCCACCCATCTTCAAGCTTCCAAGGTTGAGAAACACTGGTCTAACACAACCCCTCTGCAGATATTTTGCTGAAACACTTTTAATCAAAATAACTGACTTCCTTCATCTTAAATGAAGAATGTTTATATTTAACCTACATGAAATTTTGGCATTAGGTGTGTGCATATAATGCTTTGACACATTGGTTTGTGTTGATCTCACCATTAGAAAGGGAGGACTGAGAGAAAAGGAAAATATCCCATTTAAAAGTTATAGGTAATAAGGCCTTGTTGTTTGTAGGCCTCGATGAATCAAAGTTTTAAACTAGCATAATTGCAAAATGTATTAGAAATATTTCTAATGTGCTGACTTGTGTGCTATGTTTTTGCAAAGTATGCATTTGTATGGATAAGAGTCGAGGTGGTGCAGTGGTTAGAGTGCAGTACTGCAGGCTACTTCAACTGACTGCTAGCTGCAGTTCAGCAGTTCAAATCTCACCAGCTCAAGGTTGACTCAGCCTTCCATCCTTCAAGGTGGGTAATGTTACTGTGAAAGATGTCCCTGAGTTGAGGAAGGTGGTAGACCTGAAAATGAACAAGGGCTGGATTATGATGAGCTGCAGTGGCACAGTGGTTAGAGTGCAGTACTGCAAGCTACTTCTGCTGCCTGCCGGCTGCCTGCAATTTGGCAGTACAAATGTCACCAGGCTCAAGGTCGACTCAGCCTTCCATCCTTCTGAGGTGAGTAAAATGAGGACCCAGATTGTTGGGGGCAATATGCTGACTCTGTAAACTGCTTAGAGAGGGCTGTAAAAGCACTATGAAGCGGTATATAAATCTAAGTGCTATTGCTATTGCTACGGATTCATTTAGAACAGGAAGAATGAAACTGTGAGAAATGAGGAACTGAAAGTAACAAATAGCTGAGAGCTTCAAATGTACACAAGTGTTTACGGAACATGATGGTTAGTGAAGTTACGAAGTGTGTGTGTCAGTAAGAAGAAACATATAAACAGTGTAGCTTGAGATGAGATTGGGACCCTTTGATTTATAGTAGTCCTTGTAGGACCTGCTATATGTCATTGGACCATATTGCAATGGCTTGTTAATGCAAGTACATTATTGCTATTGTATCTTTTATATCTATTCATTTCTTATGTTCCAAATTATTAGAAAAATAAGCCCCTGATCTTAAAGTAAGAATTATTGCTTGTGTGTTGCCTTTTAACCTAGAGACCCCAGTGTTACCCCAATCAGGCTAAAACCCCACAGGGTTCTGTTTGCTCTTCTGCCCAAGGTAGATGAGCAATTAGCTAAGCTAATTGCCCAGGGGATTCTGGAGCCAATCGACCACGCCACGTGGGAAACCCCAATAGTCACCCCGATTAAATCAGATGTGTCAGTGTGCATCTGCATAGACTATAAATGCACATTAAATAAAGCATTACAACAGAGTGTGTACCCCATGCCAGTAGTGCAACATCTGTTATATTTTTTGGGAAATGGGAAAATATTTGCCAAATTAGATTTAGCTCAAGCGTATCAACAATTGCCAGTAGATGGCACAACCATGGAAGCCCAAACCATTGTGACACACCACGGGGCATTCAAATGCTGATTGTAATTTGGGGTATGGGTGGCCCCGGGACTTTTCCAGAGCATGATGGAGCGTCTTCTACAGGGCATCCCAGGTGTAGTCCCCTATTTTGACAATGTCCTCATGTTAGGGGAGAACAAAGAACAATCGATCAACCGATTGGAAGAGATCTTGGGCAGACTTCAAAAGAAGGGACTTAAAGTCAAAAAGGAAAAATGCCAAATTGGGGTGAAGAAAGTCGAATTCCTGGGATACTTTATTGATGGTTCAGGAATCCACCCCACAGATAGCAAAATCAAGGCAATTAAAGAAGTCCCAACCCCAAAGAACAAAACTGAATTCCAGGTGTTCCTTGGGCTGCTAAATGTTTATAGTATTTTCTTAAAACAGAAAGCCACCATTGCTGAGCCATTGCACAGACTACTAGGAAAGACAGCCACTAGGACCTGGGAAAGGAAGGAAGCTCACACATTTGCAGCTGTTAAAGACTTGTTATCTTCAGACAGTATTCTTATTCAATACAATGAAACTCTTCCCCTCTTAGTGACTTGCAATGCTTCTCCTTTTGGGGTGGGAGCAGTTCCTCAGTCATAGGCTGCCAGATGGCACAGAAGCCCTAATTGCATTTTATTCAAAAACATTGAATAAATTCCGCCAAAAGGAATTACAGCCAATTGGACAGAGAAGTCCTGGCTGTGGTGGTGGGTATTAAACAGTTCCATGAATATGTTTATGGGAGGAAATTCATAGTCATAACTGACTGGGAAGCTAAAAACAAAAATGGCACTTCAGGAACAAGGGGTGAATCTAGACTGGTGGACATACACGCAAATTAGTAGTAAATACACGAGAGACAGACAGAGAATGAGGATTAGTTGAGAGATGCAGATTTTAGATAAGATATTAATGGGGGTGGATGAAAAGGTGCTATATAGATGCTATAAATTCTTTATGGCTATGGAGATAGGAGAGGAAGGTGCGAAGACGCCAATTCATGCCTGGGAGAAGAATTTAGGTCATTTAATAGAGCCTGAGAGGTGGAATGAAATCTGGACTAAGAATCTTAAATTAACCCGGTCAATAGGATATAAAGAAAATATATACAAAATGGCGTATCAATGGCATTTGCCGCTGGCCAGACTTGCCAAAATGTTCCTGGGAACATCCTCAACCTGTTGGAAATGTAGCTTTAAAGAAGGCACATATTTCCACCAATGATGGACCTGTCGAGAGGCAAGGAAATTTTGGAAGAATATTCAGAAGTGGCTCAATGAGATGTTGGAGCAATATATACAATTGTGTCCTGAAGTATTTTTATTAGGGATAAGACCCGTAAATATTAATAAAATGGCATGGTACCTGTTACATATAACAATAGCTGCAAGACTGGCATGGGCCCAATATTGGAAGATGGATGTTAGCCTACCCGAACAAATAAGAAAATAAGGAACTGTGTGGAATCAGATCAGCTTACTATGATTCTGAAAGGACGAGGGGACACAGATTATTATATATCCTGGAGCCAATGGTATAATTGGATTTCAAATAGAGTTGTAAATAGAGATATTAGATAAACATGTTATTTAGTATATGTAAGAGATTTTTGCAGGTTACTTTATATATCCACCCCAGGCCACCCCAATGATGCCCTCGAAGTGATGTCCCAGTGCCTGGAAGCCGTGCGGATCTGGATGGGGAGAAACAAACTCAAGCTCAACCCGTCCAAGACGGAGTGGCTGTGGTTCCCGGCATCCCGATATAGTCAGTTGACTCCATCACTGATTATCGGGGGTGGGTCTCTGGCCCCTGCGGAAAGGGCTCGCAATCTGGGAGTGCTCCTGGATAGGCAGCTGTCTTTGGAGGAACATCTGACGGCTGTAGCCAGGGGGACCTTTTGTCAGGTTCGCCTGATTCGCCAGTTGCGGCCCTTTTTTGATCGGGATTCCCTGTGCACAGTCACTCACGCCCTTGTCACCTCTCGCCTAGACTACTGTAATGCTCTCTACATGGGGCTCCCCTTGAAGAGCACCCGGAGGCTCCAACTGGTCCAGAATGCGGCCGCGCGGGTAGTGACGGGAGCAGCATAGCGCTCCCACATAACACCGCTCCTGCGCGAGCTGCACTGGCTTCCAGTGGTCTTCCGGGTGCGCTTCAAGGTGTTGGTGATCACCTTTAAAGCGCTCCATGGCATAGGGCCTAGTTATCTCCGAGACTGCCTGCTGTCACTGATGACCTCCCATCAACCCGTGCGCTTCCACAGAGAGGGCCTTCTCAGGGTGCCATCAGCCAAACAATGTAGGCTGGTGACCCCCAGGGGGAGAGCCTTCTCTGTGGGGGCACCCACCCTCTGGAACCAGTTGCCCCTGGAGATTAGGAGAATTCATGACCTCAGTGCCTTCCGCCGTGCCCTAAAAACACATTTTTTCCAACAAGCCAGGCTGGCTTAAAAAGAAATTTTAAATATTTTAAATATTTTAATTAGTTTGTGAATTTTAAATTTTGTAGCCAAATTTATATATATTTTAATTGTCTTAATATTTATATTTCATGTTTTTATTTCTGGCTGTACACCACCCTGAGTCCTCAGGGAGAAGGGCAGTATAGAAATTGGAAATAAAATAAAATAAAAATAAATATATGTAATGGGACAAGCTTATTTCCTTCTCACGTTATGATGTAGACTGATAGAGTTAACGTTTGTTGGATGTATAAGACAAAATAAAATTTTAAAAAAAGAGACACTGGGTGAAGAGTTCAGAACATTCCAAACTAAACAATTAGAATTGTCAACACTAAAGGGGTGCCTGTTATGGGAGGAGAGAGTGATTGTGCCACAGGGGTTAAGGAAACAAGTCCTGGAAACATTACACGTGGGTCACCTGGGGATTGTACGAATGAAGGCGCTGGCCCAGAGATATATCTGGTGGCCAAATGTGCACAGAGATATTGCAGAATGGGTACTGACATGCATGTCATGCCAGGAAACCTGGCCAGCTCTACTCCGGGCACCCATTAGGAGTGGGAAATCCCTAAGAGCCCATGGTCACGGATACATATTGACTTTGCTGGGCTGATGGGGGGACAAACATTTCTAATTGTTGTTGATGCATATTCAAAATGGCTAGAGATAGTAATAATGCCCAACCTGACACAGAACCAATGATAAGGGCATTAAGAAAATTGTTTGTAACACATGGGTTACCGGATGCCCTTGTCTCTGACAATGGGCCACAATTAACTGCAAAAACAATCGAGTCATTCCTAACAGAGAAAGGAATCAGACATGCCCTGGTTGCCCCATTAAATCTGGCTCGTAATGATCAGGCAGAGCGAATGGTGAGACTGACCAAAGAAACACTCATCCAAATGGGCCCTGGTAACTGGCAGGAAAAGATTGACAAATTCCTCTTAGCCTAACACATCAGCCCAAGCGCAACCACTAATAAAAGTCTGGCCGAGCTATTAATGGGCTGGAGACTAAGGTCACCGTTGGACCAGTTGCACCCCCATTACCACCCGGAGATACCCCTGGACTCAACCCGACAACTCAGGGAGTTTGAAGAAGAGGATTTGCCCATAATTACATGGGCTACCCCACTTGGGTACAAGCAAGGGTAGTAGCCATAATGGGGCCAAAGTTATACCAGATGGAACTTGAAGATGGCAGTATATGGGGGAGGCATATTGACCAACTCCTAAATAGATTAGGGGAGACCAGGTTAAGGCAACCTGAAAAAGCCACCATCCAACAAGACCAGAATCCCAGAAGGCTACTAAGTGATCCTCCACCCAAGGAGCATACAAAACAGCAAGCAGAAACCCGTGCAATAAGAAACTGTCCCTATCTCTAAACAACACAAAGACCCTAGATTCAAACCTGAGAAAGGACCGCGAACCCTTATCTGAGGAACCGGGAGTCCAGCGATGAGATCTAGAAACTGAAGAAGGAGAGGTTGGGGTGGAGTCCTCCATGACCAGGGGAGTGTTCCAGGAGATTCCTTCTGAGGACTCAGGAGTGGCAGCAGGCCTTACCACACAAGCCACCGCCGCTGGAACAAGTGAACTGTGCAGGTCCAGTCATGCCCTGAAGTGCCTCACCTACCAACGTGACTACATTGCCTAATTACAAAGGTGATTGGTTGTGCTCTAACTAGGATGGAACGGGTGTTACGTATCGACATACGGAGCACCCGTTTGCATGCCCACCGATGATTGGCTAATCTAGCGGTGGGAAAAATAAACTGCTGTCAGCAGCTGGCGAGACTGCCGAAGCTCTTTAAAAAGAGAGCTCCAACAGCCTGCCATCTCTCTTGCTCCTGATCGTGGCTGGAAATAAAGTGCTGAAACTTTATTGAGTGTCCCATCTCTTCTATTCGTGCCCCCTATCTAACAGAAACCACTAAGCACCAAAATATCAACTAAAATTATAAAAACAGAATTATAACTCTGATTTTATTTTTTAAGTAGACTTCAGTTTGATACTGTATATGCGGTCTTTAAAATTACTATTGCTATAACTATGATAATCTGCAAATACATATACATTAATAAATCTCAACTACTAAGAGAACACATTGTAGTTATACAACTGAGATCAAACAAAACATGATTCATCTGATCTTTCTTTCCAATATCTTTGAGCTTACTCATTTAAATTAACTTATCTTCCACTGATAATTCATTAGCAGATATCAAATAATTAAGAGCAATATGCTAAATAATTTGTAAATCAAGGAGAATCACAGTTTTAAAATTCAATGTTTATACTCTAGCATTAGCATTATCGAAATTAACCAAACTTTCCCTTCTGAAGCCATTCTTTGTTTTTTTGAGGGCTCTTAAATTTTGTTACTTCTGACAAATAGTCCAAATTAATTCACCATTCTTCTGTGGCCTCTTCCAAAACAAAATATATCTCATTAACATTCCATCATAAATCTTCTAAGCTAGGGTGAGAAAGGAAACAATGGGAGAGAATCTCACTTTCAAGGGATAAAGACTGAAGAAGACATTTTGTTGCAGCATTTCAACACAATTCTCCTCATTTATTTACAACTTTGCAATTCTACTTTTCATTAGGACAATATAATAATGGCAATTGTTCTACTAGTACTTCAGTTGGAACTGCCAGCTACTCTGTCCTCTACTTGTCTTGGTCAATTTCTCTGCTGTGGTTCCCTCCCAAATTTCTGTGCTGGGAAAATATTTTCCTTTTGTGAGCATGTGAGCAAGGAGCCTGAGTGGCGTAGCAGGCTAATGCCTCCTATTAAGGCAGCATTTAACATCCACCTGCCTGCAATTACTGCGAGTTCTAATCTCACCAGGCTCAAGGTTGACTCAGCCTTCCATCCTTTCTAAGGTGGGTAAAATGAGGATCCGGTTTGTGGGGGCAATAAGCTGACTTTGTATAAATATACAAAAAGTATGAAGGCTATTGCTTAACACATTGTAAGCCGTCCTGAGTCTCCGGAGAAGGGTGGCATATAAATATAATTTTTTTTTAAAAAATGTCTTGCCAGACAACATTTTTATATATACACAACCTTAAATGAAATGTACATATACAAAGATAAAGCATCCACAGATACATATATACAACAACAATAGGGATGGGGTTTAAGAAGCAAAACAGATGGTACCCAAATAATCCTTAGAGCATTCACAGCATTTTTTTTAAAAGCCCAAAGTTCCTCATGAAATTTTTCCCATTTGGAAGGTTAGAATAACAACAACATGCCTGAAACTTCAAAAAAAACTCATTATTTCCTAAAATGAAAAAAAAATGTTTCACCCACTTGATACCATCACAATATCACTTGTCATACTTTCTATGGTCCCAATTTGTATGGTTGCCCAGTCACTTATTCAGATGGGCAGCTATACAAATTGAATGAACAAACAAACAAATATAGTTCTGGTTGAAAAGTTTTACCTACTACTAACCTAGGGACTCTACTAAAGCAATTAGTGCTATACTTTATATGAGCTCTGGCACCATTTGGGCTGCTTAAGCAAAGGTATGATGTACACCTGAACTTCAAATCAAATTGACAGAGAAGTATAGCTGCTGTACCATACAGAATGATGACGGGATTCCTTTAGTGATCTGAATTTAATTATTACAAAGATGAATTATATGATTCACCTCTAGTGAATTTGGATCAGGCATTAATAATTTCTTTGCTTTCTAATTATATCAGGTAGCTTTATAATCCCATCCTAACTGGACACTCCTTAGTGTAGTTTGCACTCAGCATTAATTGTCCTGAATCTTATTAGTTTCTCTTCTGTGAAATGAGCTTTGAGTACAAAATGTTTGGGTACAGAACATGTAGTTTTGTTGTTTGGAATGTTGTGCTTTGAAGTTCACATATACTTCTGCCATGTATATGTGTTTCTGGGAAAGTTACCAGATGTTTGCTTTGGAAGTATTAAACAAATAATTACTTGTCTTTCTGAAGGATAATGATATAGTAATGTGAGATTGCTCTTTGTACAATCATTGTTGCTTGCATTAAGCAGACATTTGTTAGGAAATCTATTAGTATTAGTGGTGATATCCTGCAATATTTATATCCCTAGCTACATCTGAT
Organism: Ptyas mucosa; assembly: GCA_012654045.1. Classification (NCBI taxonomy): domain Eukaryota; kingdom Metazoa; phylum Chordata; class Lepidosauria; order Squamata; family Colubridae; genus Ptyas; species Ptyas mucosa. The sequence continues at coordinate 6,998,245 of WNWU01013629.1, read as the reverse complement.
AGTTGTGAAGATTTTTGGCTTAAACAAGCTACCATGTACTACCTAGAGTAACAATTTACGTTCAGATTGTTAGCAGGAAACTATTAAATTAATTCCTTCAGATGTTATGTGACTACTGAGGATGATAGAGTCTTTTTGTAATTTAATGCTTATATTTACAATTGTTTAAAGCTATTTTTTATTTCATTCAATCATTCTACTTCGCAGAGACTTTCTGGACAAATCCTTGCAGTTTTCTTTCCTTCAGAATGGTTTGCCATAGCATTCTTTCTAAGGCTGAAAGAAAGTAATGGTTCAAGTTACGCAGCTTTCTTTGTGACCAAGGCAGGACTAGAAGTGATGGTTTCCTGATTTCTAGCCACTACACTTTTAAAATAAAAAACTGTATTATCATAGTAACTTTAGTACAAATAGCAATGTCAATCACCAACAGTTGTGCTAAATTTCATCCTAGATATAGCAAATGATAGCAAAAATTTGGGCAAATTGGAAAAATTGACATATCAGAGTCCTGGTCAGATAGTAAAAGTGACAAATAAACATTGTGCTCTCTATCAAGATAATTCTTTACTTAGATAAATATATATTTTCTTTGATTCTTTATAGGGAGAGCAACAAAGGAATATATAGCTTAGGGATTCCACAGAGCCATCTTCACATAGACATAAGTATTGCTGAAAAGGGTTGATTTTATATTACTTCCACAAAACTGCAGAAGTAGAGCATTCAACCTGGCAAGGTGAAATCCTGACAAAATTTCAGTATCAGAATTAAGAGAAATAAGATGATGTGAGAAAAATCCACACAGCCACATGAGAAAAATTCATAAACTGTAAGGCTGGACACTAAGCTTAAACTGATTTGAAAATCAACATCCCAGATATATTGTTTAAGATGACTCCTGGAATTTCCAAATCCAAATGGATAGATACTTTCCAAAGAAAGTTCTAAGAATTGTAATTTGCTATTAGCTTTTGTTAGCCAGGATGATTTAAAATGGTCTCTGAGAAGCAGTGAAGCCAGACCCATAGGAGGAAAAAATAATCAATTTTAACCAGAAATTAAGGAGATAGAATCAGTCTCTGGCACTCACAGAAACCGACCTGTCTCTAACTGTAAAACACTATTCTTGATGCATCTTGTAACTGTGAGTATTGCTCATATAAATTTGGACTGGACAGTTTCCAGGTTATTAAACTTTATAAAATTGCAAATTGGAACACCATAAAGAAGCTGAGAGTTGACCTTAGCAAGAAAAAACCATGCAAGAAGCAGAAATAAAATGTGCTTCTTTTGAATAAAATAATCTTAAAACAGCTGTGGAACTGCATTGGCCCACACTTGTCTGATAAGAGAAATGTGTGCCCCAAGATAAGGAGCCTTAAAACTGCATTTCAGGATATAAATATCTGCTTTATTAGGGCTCCATTAATTTGCCATTTACATAATCTGCTGTTGTTGTACAAACAGTAGCACTTTCATTTTTTAAATACTTTTAATACTTTATTATAAGCTGTTCTTTTAGGCAAAAGGCAGTCAGTACCCTCAATGAACTTCTCATTCCCACCTGGGTGACAGATAAAATTACTACTTCAGCAAACAGCAAGACTGGAATTGCACAGTCTGCTAACATCACAGAGTGATGATTAGCAGATGAGAGAGACTGAATTATTGAACAGATGGACAAATTAAAACTGGGGGGGGGGTTAGAATTTGCCCTTATCTTACCCTTCTTTTGGTGGAAACAGTTCCAGAAAGATGTCCCAAGGGAAACATCTGACTCTCAATGAGATGTTCGAACAAGAAGGAGCAATCTTTCTCATAATAATAGTGCTAGATAGTAATAGTGATAGAAGTGATAGTACCATTCTATACTGCATCAGTGAGACCATACTTGGAATACTGTGTCCAATTCTGGTCACCACAATACAAAAAACATGCTGAGGACCTATAAAGAATGCAGAGAAAAGCAACGAAGATTATCAAGAGTCTGGAGGCTAAATTGTACAATGAACAACTAGGATGTTTAACCTAACAAAGAGAAGGCTTAGGGGTGACATGATAGCAGTTTTCCAATATCTAAAGGGAAGAATGGGTTGATTTATTGTCCAAAGCACCTTAGAGCAGGATAAGAAGCAATCGGTAGAAGCTTATCGGAGGGAGATCCAACCTGTAAATAAGGAAGATATTCCTGACAGTAAAAACAATTATTTAATGGAACAACTTGAACACTGAGCCTGACTAGGTGGCTCAGTGGCTAAGACACTGAACTTGTCGATCAGAAAGGTCGGCAGTTCGGCGGTTTGAATCCCTAGTACAGGTCTCCTGCGTGACCAGGGGGTTGGATTAGATGACCTCCAAGGTCCCTTACAACTCTGTTACTGTTACTGTAACTTGCCTCCCTGAATAGTCAGTGCTCCATTGCTGGAGATTTTCAAGAAAAGATTGAACACCATTTGTCCGGAATGGTACAGGGACTCCTGCCTGCTTCCTATTCCAAGGTTCCTTCTAACCCTATGATTCACTGATTTTATGATTCACTGAGGATTCCAAAAGTTGTTGCCATCATCTCTTCCTTTGAATCATATAAAAAACTGATTTGAAACCCACAGAAGCTACAAAAGGAGTGTCTTTGGGCAGTGAAATGTATTTTTAAGCTAAATGATGCAAGACAAGACAGTGATCTAAAAGGGAACAGTCCCTTTGAAATCCTGCCTATTTGTCAACAGGAATAGTTTCACTTTGGATCCAATCCAACACTTTTAAATAAAGTTAATTTTGCATGCAGTTGGCTTCTTGTATTAGGCAAGCTAATTGGTCTATAGTTGTCACAGTTATGTCTTCCTTGTATTCTTATAAAGAGGGATAATATGGTTCATTCTGCTTAGATGGAAAATCTGCTGTGCTATTAATATTAATAAAAAGATAACCAGCCCTAGGACTACTAATTTTTATTTTTTTTACCATGTTTCCCCAAAAATAAGACATGTCTGGATAATAAGACCAATCGGGCTTTTCAGCCATGCAATAATATAAGTCACCCCCGCAAAATAAGCCCCCAAAACTATTTACACACATATGCAGCCGGTTCCCCCATTTCCTCTGGTTGCTTGCCACGCAAACAAAATGAGTTGAGGAGGCGAGGCCGGAGGAGGGAAGTGGACGGACATGCCCTCTTGCGAAGTTTTTTTTTACAACGTGTTTCCCTGGACACAATGGTGAGGAAAGCGATGGAGCTGGAAAGGTAAGGCCTGCATCCCGCTTCTCGCCTGCCCCACCTGCTACCTCAAATTGCATCCCTAAAGGGGGCAGGTGTCTAAGCAAAGGGGCAGGAGCCCTGCCATGCCCAGCAAGGGGGGGGGGAGAAGAAGTGGCAAGGGGAGCCACATCTTGCTCCACACATCTCACTTCTCCCCCGGCCCCTCTGTCACTCCCCTCGATGAAGAGATGGCAGGGAAGGGAAGCAGCTGTTGCCATTGGGGTCGGGTGGGACATGTTGGACTGCTCGGCCGGCTCAAAGAACAGGGAGGAGAGGCGACGGCAGTGATGGGATATCCAGTCCCATGCTCACCGCCTCCTGCACCCCCAAAATAATAAGACCTCCCGATAAAAAGGCCAAGTCCTTATTTGGGGGTTCAAAGAAAATAAGACCCTGTCTTATTTTTGGGAAAACACGGTAGCAACTCTGGACAGATTCCTGCACATAGCAGAGAAAAAGTGGTTGCCTATATTTACATACTAAAAGTTTTCCTGACATTCAAAGATCCAATTATAGTTCTGTCTAGATAAGTTAATTTGTCAGTGGAGGAATCATAAAGATTGAATGAGCCAAAAAGACTATCAAGGAAAAAAACTGCCAAGAGGGCATTAAAGTAAATCTATAATTATATATTTTCCTACTTTAAATTAGAAATAGATTAAAGCTTAAAGAAATTCACTTATCAGTATGGTTCATTATTTCTTTAATTACTTAGAAGATTTGTATGTAAGAGTTATCTTCATTTAATATTTTAAAGACTAATAACAATAAAATAGACCACATTACTGCATATGTAAGAAAATATTGTGTTCACAGCATCTGTTTCTGGTGTGGGCAAAAATATTTGGTAGAAGAAAATACTATACTTTTGTTGGAAGGAATTCCTCGGTTTGTTTCCTGGCTGGGAGCTGTCACCAATGTTTGAAGAAAGAATTACGCAGAAGCGAGCTGCCTGAAAGCAGGGATTTTTAATTCAGGAAGGCAAGAAAAGTGGAGACACAGCTCAAGCATCCCTGGGTTTGCAGACAAATTGTACAGGTACTGATTTTCATTTTATACATTTTATTCCTTTGAAGTTTTTGTGTAAACTAAGGATTATAAGATTATAATTTATTTACGGTGATTGCTCTGATTTTGCTTTTCCTGTCTTTTTTGGCCTAATCTTGCTTGGTCTCCTGGGTTTTTCCTGTCCTGGGGTTATTCTTGTCAAAAAGAGGAAGGGAAGTTTGTGTGAGTAATTGTGAGTAAATGTTTGTTTTTTGTATTGTCTGGAATCTATGCCTTTGTCATTTCTAATGATCACTTCTGGCAGTTTTCTGGGGCTTTCCGTCTATTTTGTTATTCTTAAACTTGTACTATGTTTCCTTTTGTGATTAAGTGTAACATCTTTTGGTAACATGTCTGGTCCAATTATGACTTCATCTCTTTAAATGAAAACTGTTGTTTGTTTCTTAAGGTTTAAAAGGATCTTGTTTTACTTCCTTCACTGTTCTGATTTTGTCAATTTTTTGGTTATATTTCCCTAAAAACATACTACAATCCCTCATTTTGGGCTGAGGCAAATAATTTGTATTAATTATTTCACCCCCAGCACAATCTAGTGTCATATCGGAGTATATTTGGTATTCATGGTCAATTTCAACCATCATCAGAGCCAATTGTTTTCCATCTGTGATTTGTTTTGAGGTAGTGGATTAACAGTTTTAAAGGCCTTGTAAGACATGGGGGAATAGAGTGACAGAGACAGCACAGGAGAAGTCCAAGGACTGTGACCACGACTATGCTTATAATGAGGACTTTCAGCCAATGTAAGTCCAGTAGCCAGGAAAAGAGCCAGGACAGATCTAGGGTGGGTTGGCCATGTCCAATGTTTTGTGCTAGCTCTTTGAGGTGTTTAATGTCTTTTTTTATGATCCCTGAGTTTTCTTGCAAGTCAAAGCAACACATTCTCTCGAACTCTTCATAGCCATGATTGTGTCTTAATAAGAGGTAATCTATGGCTGCCCTGTTCTCCAGGGTCGCTTGCCTCAATTCTTTATTCAGGGCATCTAGGGCATGAGAGGTCGAATTCAAACTTTTTGCTAGGGTACATGCCAGGTTATTCAGTTTTCTAGAGTTTAATGTTGCAAGCCCTAGCACTCCCACTAGTGATACTGCTAATGTTACATACTCAGCTTTTGTCAGTAGAGAGATTTTGGAGTCGCAGTCTGAGGCCAAGGTGTGAAAAGCTCTCTTGTGTCATCTCTGTAATGATGGCATCAATAGGGCTAATCGGCCTAAGGTACAAGGTCTCCCTGTGGAATTAGTTGGAGGTAGGAGTAAACCCTTAATCCACATTGTCCAAAAATTCTTTGTATGGTACTACAGGGTTGACTGTTAATGCTAGTGCCAGGAGGTTGTGAGGCAGAGGTTTTGTTGCTGCCCATTTGGTGTTAAATCTGCATACTGGTTTTCCTTGATTACTGTGGAGTCATCCTTTTGATAGGCTCTACAGTGGATGTATGTCAAGGCTTTTGGTAGTTGAATGGCTTCTAATAACTGAGCTACTAGTTTTATGTGCAATTTGGTGTCCAGCTGATGTAAAAAAAACCCCTCTGTTTTCACAAGGCTCCTGTTGCATGGCAAACCCCAAAAGCATATCTAGAATCGGTAAACATATTAGTAGACAGGTTCCTCACAGCTTCACAAGCTTTCATTAAAGTTATGAGCTCTGCCACTTGAGCGCTATGTGAGGGAGGGAGGAGGGATGCCCAGATGACCTCCTGGAGAGAGACTACTGCAGCTCCTGCAACTCTCTTGCCTTCGTGCATGTAAGAGACACCATCAGTAAAAAGTTCTATGTCTGGGTTTTTCAGTGGGGCATCTGTCAAATTGAGTCAGGGTAGTTTGATGGCATGAATTAGATGAAGGCAGTCATGAAGACTTTCTTCAGTCTGTTCTGTGGGAAGTAGTGTGGCTGGATTTAAGGTAGTGTATCTTTCAAATGTGATGTGGTCTGATGTCAATAGATCAGCGTCATATTGAGCCAGATGTGGCTGAGTGAAAGCCTGGTCTGGGATTTTAAAAGAATTGCGGAAACCTCATGGGGGACTTTCAAAAGTAATGAATGTCCTAGTACTAAATCATTAGATCTTTTCACAATTTCCACAGTGGCTGCTACGGCTCTTAAGCAGGGAACTGCTCATTGAGCTACTGGATCTAATGTTACTGAATAATATGCTACTGGTAGGTGTGCAGGACCAAAGGGCTGCATTAAGACACCTGAAGTGACACCCAATTTTTCATGGATGAACAAGTTGAAAGGTTTCTTATAGGAGGCCAAGTGCAGGGGCTGATGCTAAAGTTTGTTTTATTATTTGAAGCATTTGAGCTAGAGATTTTGACCAATGGGGTCAGGCATGCTTTTTCCTGTCAGTTGTATTAGTGGTCTGGCTAATTCCCCAAATAAAGGGACCCATGGGCGGCAGAAGCCTAGTACACCCAATAAGGCTCTTATTTGCCATTTTGTTTGAGGTGGCTTCATGCTTAAAATAGTTTGTACTTGACTGGGTGCCAATTTCCTGATTCCTGGTGTGATGATGTAGCCCAAATATGTTACTTCCTATTTTAAATACTGTAATTTGGAAGGCAAAGCTTTGTGCCCTCTTTCTGCCAAAGCTTTAAGCAAGCATAGTGTGTCTAATTTATATGCTTGCTCAGTCTGAGATGCCAGCAACAAATCATCCACGTATTGGATTAAGGTTGATTGTTGCGGAAGAGAGATGGAGGAGAGGTCTGCTTTTAAAATTTGAGAAAATAAGGGACTCCATGTAGCCTTGTGGCAAGCGAGTCCATGTATATGTTGGTCTTCCCAGGTGAAAGCAAAAGGATATTGGGATGCATGATCTACTGGGATGCTAAAAGAAAGTGGAATATAGGTATATGACAGTGAAATGCATAGCCGAGCCTGACACTTTGGTAATTATAGTTGCTGGATTTGGCACTACAGGGACACGAGGGATCACGTGGTTGTTCACGATCCTGAAGTCGTGAACAAATCTAAAGATTGGGTTCCCTTCATTGTCTACCTTTGATTTCTTTACTGAAAAAATGGGGATGTTGCAGGGGAGGTACATTTCCTGAGGACTCCCTGTTCTAGGTAGGCTTTTATTAATTTCCTTATGGGTTGGACTGCCCCTGCTGGGATCTTGTATTGGAGAATGCAAGGAGGCAGTCCGTCTTTCACTTGAATTTTAACTGGGGCTGCTCCTTTTAATAATCCTACTTCAGTAGTATCCCATCCCCATAGAAAGGGTGGTAAAGTCCTGAGGTCCTCGTGTAATTGTTCTGTATTTATTGCTAGCAGCTGTAGCCATTTTGTGGGATATCCAGAGTTAATCCTGACTTATTAATTTTGGCTCCCAGTTTGCATAATACATCCCTCTCCAAAAGGGATAGGGAAGATTGGGGACACACTGTGAATGTATGGTCCAATGAAAAGAAGCCAATTTCCACCCTCATTTCGTTGGTATATTTTACAGGAATTATTGTTCCGCCCACCCAGATTATATTATCCCTAGCTCCTATTGCTTTTGCATCTTTAAAGAAGGGGGAAGTAATTAGTGATGAAGTTGCCCCTGTGTCTATTAGGCATTCATATTGTTTTCCTCCTACTGAGATTATGAGAATGGGCTCCCCTTCTGGGCTATTCTTTAAAGGAATGGCAAGGACACTGAAGGTGGCTTTGAAGTCTATATCTTCCTTGTCTAGTCACAGGTTTTGTGAGTTGTTTTCCCTGTCGGGTTCCCAATGAGGTCTCATTGTGTCTCCTCTATCTCTGTAGTGGAAAGAATTGTTTCTTGAGTAAGGGGGTCAGGGTTGGGTGTCCTGATAACGATTATGGGGGCATTCCTGCCTGCAATGTCATCTTATATGCCCTTCCTCCCCACATCTGTAGCAATGTCTGCATTCATGGTAGGGACGTTTTTCCTTCTCACACAGCCAACATCTTTGCAAAGAGAAGAAAGGCTTGTGGTTTGCTTGCCCATTAAGATGTATTGCTGCAAAAACCTGTAGGTATTCTTGTCTTTCAGCTCTCTTTTTCCTGTCTCTTTCCCTCTCTTTTTCCATTTCCTTACATTCCTGCTCCTTTTCCTTTAGTTTCTCTCTTTGATTGTAGATTAAGTTCGCTATTCAGTACAACTCAGATATTTCCAAGGTGGACCAGTTTGACACAATCCGCTGGAAATGGTTGTGGATGTCACCAGCGGATTGGTCAACAAAAGTGGAGGCAAGAATTCTTTGGTCTTTTGGGCAGCTGAGGACTAGATGGGCATATGTTATTGCTGCTTCTGAGAGATGGACCCAATATGCATTGGGGTTTTCTTTCTTTCTCTGAGTTGTTCTTTGAAACTCAGACCAATTTAAAGACTTTCCCCCTATTTCTTCTAAGGCTTCTAATAGATTTTCCTTTGCCTTAGTATATGTGTCCCATTGGTTGGTGTCATTATAATCCCAATTGGGACGTTCTAGTGACCAGACAACTCATGCAGGAGCTCTTTGTTCTAGCATGGGTATAACTGGCCATCTGTTTTTTCAAATAATTTTAGCAGTTGGTCTTTGGTTAAAAAGACCTGTAATAGCAGGGTCATATCTCCCCAAGATGGATTATGGCTATCCACTATTGACTTTAACATCCGAATTACCGTTTGGGGGTCAGACCTAAAGGTTAGAGTGTCCCTTTTCCAAATGTTAGGTCAGATGCTGAGAATGCCGTGCGTGTTAGAGCATATTCCAGCTGACCTCTTGTTCTTCCTGGGACTGATTTGCTCAATAAGGGAGCCATGATTTTGGCCTCATATTTGTTTTCTAGAGGGGAAGGATTCTCTGTTGTTGCTGGCTCCTTTTTTTCCTGTCAGATCTTTAGATCGGGACAATTTAGTCCAGCAGTACCAGTAGAATATTTGGCTGGGTTTGATTTTTGACCTAAGTGCTTTTAAGGTTTGAAAGTCAAAAGTACCGTCTTCTGGCCAAATTTGTTTCCCTGCGTCATCTCTCAGCAAAGCCCATTTCCTACATATGTTTTTTGCTCTCTTCTTTTTCATCCTGGCTAGGATTGGCATCTGCTGTTCATTCCAAGCCTCAAGCAAATCTCCAAGAGGGGTTCCTATCAAGACGCTCAAGCTACAGCTTCCCATGTTCCCTCTCTTTGGCTTAGCCGGGTCACCAAGCTAATCAGTTTGCAGACAAAAAAAGTCTGGGGGAGACTCTGATTCCCTTACAAAGTATGTGCACTCCCCTCAAAAGGAACCCAAGCCAATGGTTTTTGGATTGAAGAAAAAAGAACAACCCAGGAGAACTTGCTGCCCTGGCAGACAAGTACTGGCCCTCCTTCAAATTTCCTAAAGTTCCCTAAAGTTTGAGGCTTTGCTTTCCTAATTTACATAGGGTTTCCCCCCCCCCCCCATACCTGCAGTTGCATCCCACTTGGCTTTTTTCCTTTAAACAGAAGGTCCCATGTCTGGTGACACCACCACCCCCGATTTCCCTGTCCTGTTGGTCATGGCTCAGAGGTACTAGCAACAGGTAGGGGTGCGGCTAGAGGTCAACCAGAGAGGTGGGATCCAGCTGTTTTCAAGGGTGAAGCCCCATGCACGCACGCACACACACACTCTTTCACTCCCCTCAATTCTAAGGATTTTAATTTAAAGCAGTACTTACCTACTTTCAGGCAGCTGTTGAGTGCAAGGCTCAAGGACTCCCTTTATTACCCGATGCCTCCCGGGCAGGATCCGTGGATTTTTCCCTCGGACAAAGAAGGTCCGTGCTGGCTGGGTTGTGATCTCTGGGGTCCATCTGGTAGCTGGGTTGGCTGGGAGTTCCTTCATGGTTGCCAATTGTTGGAAGGAATTCCCCAGTTGTCAAAAATATCTGTGAGACACAAAGGAGTAAATATTAGGTTAGAGAGCCGATAGAAGAATAATTATTTTGACTGCTTTGGATCTTTAAAATGGAACACTTATTTTCTTCAAAAACCATCAAAATGTAGATCAAGTACAATTTTATACATAACACTTCTCCCTCCCTCTGCCCCCTCCATAATGTGAGGTGGCTTGGGGGAAAAGAAATTGAATGGTCCAAAGTCACCAGCCAGCTTTTATGTCTACAGAAGGACTAGAATTCATAAACTTCTGGTTTCTGGTCCTGACTTTAACCAATACAACAAACTCAGCTCACTGACCTTGATAGTAACAGTTTAATCAGATGTAGCTCTTTCTTAAACTCTCTGCTTGTCAGAACACTTTTGGGACAGTAAGACAATTATCGCACTACTTTGGTCTTCATTTTTTTAGTTCTCAGTTTATTTCTTGTGACTAGCCACAACCCGCACTTACAGTAGATCAGGAGGTTAAATCTGCCTTTAGACAAAGTTTGTTTTCTGTTAATCTATAAATGTGTGCGTGTGCCTATGTGTTTGTGTGTACAATGTACATATTAGGATATTGAATTTAGCTGGAGCAGTAAAGTGTACAATAGGCCAGAACACACAGTTGTAGCTGATTAGTTAGAGAGTGCATTAAATAATCTATGTTATGATTGGTTTCCACAAGAATAAGGGTGGGGGGTATTTCCTTTTTCCTCAACTTTTTCCTCTGTGTATTCTGTATGCTGTTTAATTTACCTCATGATATTCCTGTGTGCCTGATAGAAGTTTGTTAGTGCCTCCGATTTCATCTGGAGGGCTGCTACACAATTCCTTAACACATACATATACATACACATATACAAACACACAAAGAGTACTAAATCTCTCTCCTTTTCTATTTGTAATCTTCAGTTGAGTGAAACAGTGCGTAATAGGGCAAGCATTTTTGAACTAAGGTATCTCAGATGGGTGAACTCATGAAAAGATCCAAAATCTGGGATCCATGGTTTGAAATTTTGTAAAGTTATGGTTACTTCACTGCTGCCATGGTCAGTTGTCATCACATGATTAATATTTCCAACAATCTCGGTCAGCTTCTCACAGGGAAAGTCAATGAGGCAATCGGCAGGTACTCTGAAGTTGCTCTCACTATTATTTTGCCTGTGGTCATTCTGTCTCTCTATTTAGGTAAGAAAATATCACTGAAATGTGAACCCAGTGGGTCAATGTTTATCTATACAGGTAGTCCTCGACTTACAACAACTGAGCCAAAAGTTTCTGTTGTTAAGTGAGACAGTTGTTAAGTGAATTTTTCACTGCTGTTGTAAATTTGATTGATCACTAAATGAATCTTGTAAGTCAAGGACAACTTGTATATATATAAAAGTAATTCTCATAATAAATATAATTTTAAATTATTATAATTTTATTGTATCCTTCTTTGCAGGACTGATCTTTACATGTACAGTTCAAGAAAAACTTTATCAAAAAGCTTCTAGGTAAAACCTCATTAAAATCTGAAAAGTATTCAGGGAAAAGAATTATAGAAGCTACTTGAAGCAAGCACATTCCAATTAAATGAAATCAGCTATTTTATAGGCATGATATCAGCTGTTATAAATCAGAGTAAACAAAACCACTAATTAGCTTATTATACTTTCAGGTCTAGGATGCCGGATTAGCCAACCTATACTATTTTCTTCTTCAAGGTACATTGGTCCTCCAGTTGCCAATTTTCTCAGCAGTTTGTCAATGTAATAGGCTGCTTTTAAACATTGGAGGGGGAGGACTATGGTTATAACTGCCACTTGTTCTGTGCCAACTGTTTGCTCTGCAGCCTGCATATATCCATAACATTAGATGTCATTGCTCTTCCTATTTAACTAACACAGTATGGTCAACAAGCTGCCACATGCTACCAAATAATAAAGCTTCATCTAAAGCAGGAGTGTCAAACTCGAGTCATCACGGCATCGTGATTTTTGCCCCTTTGCTAAATCAGATGTGGGCGTGGCCAGTGCATGATGCATCCGGCATGATGCATGGACCGCGAGTTTGACCCCACTCATCTAAAGCTTTCAGACCAACTTTTCAACATCACTGATATTCAACCTCACTTTGCATGAATTTTCAGGTTGGTATGCATAGTTTGATAGGACTATTTGTAATAGTCACCTAACAATTATCACCCACCATATTCTCAGACTAAACTGATTTTCAGAGTTAGTCATAGCTCTTTCTAAACTTTCTTGATGTAGTATAGTTCCCAAAGCAGTCCCAAATAATAACTTTAACATGAAAAGGTTTACATGTTGGACTAAGGCAGTGATGGCTAACCTTTTCCGGACCAAGTACCCAAAGCGTGAACCCAAATCCCCAAAATGCAATGTGTGTGCAGGCCCCACACATGTGTCCCATCCCCCACATGTGAGCCCCTCCACCCCCCACCTCTCCACCCCCAGGCATGTCTACTTGGCTACCCTGCACACACCCCACACCCCATGCAGGAGGGGTAGAGTCCCAAAGACCAGCTGGCCGGTGGCAGGCGCATGCACATGCACAGTGGAGCCAAACTGGGTGACGGCTCGCGTGCCATCAGAGAGAGCACTGCATGCCATCTTTGGCATACGTGCCATAGGTTCGCCATCATGGGTCTAAGGCATTTTCTTTATCGATTATAATTCTAGATACAATAGCAAACCAAGGCCTAACACAAATCTTGTCAATGTATACCGTCTACCATATTTACTGCTGGAAATGGTATAGGCTTCTCATCTATTTTAATCTACAGTAATAAATAACCCCTGAATTCTGTCTGCAGGCTATTCATGCAAACTATTCTGCCAGCTGAAAATCTATGAAATCTCATATTATGATACATACACACACACACACACACACACACACACACACACATATATAGGGAACTCATTTACCATGAAGCTAATTTCACAACTCATTTATTTTCTGAATGAGGATAAAGAGTTGCTGATTTCTTCAGTTCTAAGAACACTTTTGGTCCAGCTGAATAACTCTTACAAGGATGACATGCTCTTGGTCAAGCACTGGTTGATGTAAGGAATATTTTCCTGAAAAATAGGAATAATACATTCTATTTCATGTATTATGTACAAAATTTAAAAGAAAATAATCAATAACTTCAAACTAAGATTAAGTTTCTCAAGGACTGTATGCATATTTAGATAATCTTCAACTTTCAATTAGATTTTTTTTTAAAAAAAATCTACATTAGTATTGAGGGCCACAAGACATGGACTTTGTTATATTGTTATACTTGTTAACTAGCATAGTCATTTTGTATTTTAATTTGATTTATTTTTCTCCCTTTTAAAATGGTGATAATGGTTTATCAAACTATTATGGATTGGAAAATAAAAAAAACTTTTTATTCTATTTCTGTATGGATTAATTGGTTGATTGATAGCTTCTACATTTCTAAACTGAAAAGATAAGTTATAGGAGGGATTATATGAAGAACATAACTTGATAAGAGAAAGCTTATTAGCTGTAATTGGCATCTAGTCTGTACCTTCGTGAACTCCAAACAACCTTTTTTCCCTTAATTAACATCTTAAAATTTATGCCCCTTCTGTCTTCAGACTGAATTTTAATGAATATGTGTGGAATTGTTGGATGCAAATATGTAATATGTTTGACTACATGTAACTGATTTCCTATGCAAAGAGGAAGTTACTGTCCATCACCTTTTCTCTTGCATGTTGTTTGATATCTTAATTATAAAAGGGAATGTTAGATGAGTCTCAGGGTTCCCTCTTTGAATGAAAGGAATTCTTTTTATCAGAATATTCTGAATAAATCATAATTAAATGATCTTCCTGTCTCGGTCTCTGTCATTGGAAAAATATGCCTGCTGAGGCACAAGCCTAAAAAGCCATATTTGGCCTTCAATTTGGTGAATAGCCAGACAGGACAACTTTAGCTTTGGAGAAATGATGTCCAGGCAAGGGTAAAGAATTGGCTTAGTGCACCCTTGGAACTTTTTTTGATGGTTTCTTTGCCTTCAGCTGGAAGTATTGCCTCAACAATGCTTAAAAATGAAGATCATTGCCTGATAGGGAGCTCCATCCATCCACAGCGCGGAAGATATTCTTTGGTAAATCTTGATTTTGCCTTTCTGCTAAGAAGCGTCTGAAACCTTATTTTGTTTTATATTGTGGTGGACAGGGCCATACAGTGGCCAAGTATCCTGCTAAGATGACCAAATTGGCAGCGGGAAATGGTCAGGGCCTATCCTAGAGAGCTTGGTAGGCTGGGCTCACCAAGCATTGGTCAATCTGTGACTCCATTGACAACTCCCTTGAAACACCACGTGCTCGATGTCAGCATGTCCATGCCTAGTCAGGGAGATATTGAGGTTCAGGCTATGGTGCACTCTGGGGCCATTGTTAATTTCATGGACTCATACTTTGCTGTGCAGTGGTCTATTCCTCAACAGCAGGTGACAGTGCCAGTTTTGGTGGAGACAATTGACGGTTGATCAAGAACAGTGGTCACCACGATGACACCCCTCTGCATGCGCATTGGGTTGCATGTGGAGGAAGCAGTGTTCTATATGGTCACCGCAACCCACTTTCTGTTAGTGCTTGGACTGGAGTGGTTGCAGGCCCATGAGCCACAGATCATCTAGGCAGTAGGGGCAGTAGGCTCACCAGCCATATCTGTGCAGGGTGTGTGTCAGACAGTTGGGAATTGGATTTACTTGTGGAGTTGTCTGACTATGCTTACATGTTCAGGGAGAAGGAGGCAGATAGGTTGCCTCTGCACTGACTCTATGACTGCCCGATCAATCTGGTGCCCGATGCCAAACTGCCGGCTGGCCGGATCTACTTACTCTTGGAACTGGAGTTGGCAACCTTGAGGGACTTCATTTACAAGAACCTCCAGAAAGGGTTTATGTGACCTTCTACCTCCCTGTTGGCTATGCCGGTGCTCTTCATGAAGAAGTAGTCAGGGGAGCTCAGACTGTGCTGTGATTATCGCAGGTTGAATGTGATCACTATATGGAGCCAGTACCTGCTCCTGCAAATCCCAGAACTTGAGCAGCTATGACAGGCTAAGATTACTGTTAAGGTGGACTTGTGGGGAACTGAGAATTACTACAGGCCTGGGTGTATTGAGGAGTCCCTGAGAGAATTCATGACTGGTACTGGACCTTGAATTTAAGCAGTGCAAGAAGGGCAGCTCAGTGCACCTGAACTGAAGCTCAAACAGACACAAGAGGGTTTCCAGTTTGGTCACCAACCTGTCACCATGCTGCCCATTGACCCTCCACCTGAAAATGACCCTGGCTGCTTCATCTAAGGCAAAAAAGCCACCATTGAAGGGTCAGGAGAAGTCAAGCTTGGCATGCCAGGCCGTCAAGGTCTCCCCCCCTTCAAGTGAGGGAGAGGGAACTCCAGCCCAGAGGGACCAACAGCCTGTCCCATATGACAGTAATGATGAGGGCAACAATGATCCGATGGTAAGTGAAACCCTTTGTCCTCCTCTCAAAAATCTTGGTGCCAAAGTCAGGAATCCAGGGAGATGTGAATGCCTTAATAGGCTCAAATTGTACCAGGTGCATAATTAGCCTACCAAAAGTACTGAAGCTAGGGATCAGAGTGAGGAGACTGTCATGAGCCATGAGGTTTGAGCAAATTGATGGATCACTGATAAGAGGTTCCCCTGCAACACACTTCACTGAACTGATGTGGCTAGAGATGGGCCAACATTGGGAGATCATCCAATTTGTAATAGTCCCGAAGTTGACAGAAGCAGTAATTCTGGACTGTCCTGGCTAGACAAATGGGGCTCAACAATTGGGTGAGAAGGGGGAAAGAGAAAAATGAGACTAGGAAGAGGCCCTCTCCCCCCTTAAGGCAGCCAGAAAGGAGGAGCTGTCCTCTACCAGGCAGCACCAGACAATGAGACTGTGCATGGACTTTAGGGGAATAATTGATGTGTGTGTGTGTGTGTGTGTGTGTGTGTGTGTGTGTGTGTGTATGTATGTGTAAAACATGTATCCCCTTCCCGTAATGAAAGACATGCTGGCCCATCTAGCAAAAAGGGAAGATCTTACCAAGCTAGACCTGAGGGATGCATACTACAGGGTGAGGATCAAAGAGGGGGATGAGTGGAAGACTGCTTTTAACTATTCACTGGGCAGCTTCCAATTCAAAGTAATGCCATTCAGGCTCCAAGGGGCCCCTGCAGCCTTCATGCAAGTCATAAATGAAGTATTGCATGAGCACCTGTACAAAGGAAGTCCTAATGTACTTAGCTGACATTCTCATCTTCACTGAAAAGATGGAGGAACACATCACACTGGTCTGCCAGGTACTAAGGAAACTCCTGGCTGCAAACCTATATGCCAAGCTATCCAAATGAGTTCCATAAAACCTGCATTGACTATCTAGGCTACTGACTGTCAACGGCATAGAAATGGACCCACGAAAAGTCAAAGCCATCCTGGAATGACAACCCCCTTGAATCCGCAAGCAACTGCAGAGTTTTTAGGGGTTCACAAAGTTCTACCAGCAGTTCATTCCAACTTTCACCAAAACAGCCCTGTCCATCACCGAACTAAAATCAGGGAAGGTGGGGCCAAACCATGACCCAGCCAGCCACCAAAGTGGACTGTGGAGTGCCAAGGAGCATTTGAGAAACTCAAACAGCTGTTTGTGGAGGAACTGATCCTAAAGCACCCAAACCCTGAGGAGCCATTTGTCATTCAGGCAGAAACCAGCGATTTACCCTTAGGGGCAGTACTCCTGCAGAAGAACAAGGAGGTAACCTCCAACCATGCACTTACACCTCCAGAAAACTCACTGACACTGAATGAAGGTGGGAGGTGTGGGAAAAAGAAGTTTTTGTGGTCCGTTGGGCACTATGAACCTGGAGGCGCTTCCTAGAAGGGAGCAATGATAGAGCAGTACCTGAGGTGTTTGTGTAAACTACCAATAAACCAATTGGGCTGATCTGCTAGCTTTCACTGAGGTGACATACAACAACGCCCTACACAGCAGCATGGATTTCACACCTTTCAAGGTGGCCACAGGGGTAGACTTTTTCCCAATGCCTGAGTTCCCTCAGGAGCCTCCTTCCTCAGGAAGCCTGACTGGATGGGTAGACTCCCTGCAGGAGGCTTGGGGGAATTTAAACAGGCAGTTGCCAAAGTCATTGAGGTGCAGAAAGAGCAGGCAGACAAAAGGCAATCCACCCCCAGAAACCATTTCACATAGGAGAGAAAGTTTACCCCTCCAGCAAATACTTGAAACTGGGTCCTAAATTTATAGGACCTTTTTCCATCATAAAAATCACTAATCCAGCTAGTAGAATGAGAGACATTAACATAGAATGCCCAGAAATTGGTCTTAAGATGATCTGAGAAAGATTAGAGTGTTATGACTCAGCAGAGGCAACAAGAAACACTGTTTAAGAAAATTGAGGATTTCCCTAAGATAACCAGCAGGGGGTACCAAAAGCAAGAGATTTAAAGGATTTGTTACAATGGCTTCAAGCTACCAAAGCAAAGGGCAATCTGCCAGGCCTTTCTTGCTTGGAGGGATTAAACCCATAGTCTAGAAACTCCCTCATGAGCTACAGCAGAAGTGGATTAAGTACAGCTTCAGGGACAAGATGAAATACAATTTGTCATTTCCACTATTCAGTGTATTTGTGGACTTTGTCTTGAAGCAAGCAGAGGTCAATCTCAGTTTTGTCCTCATGCCAGCATACACTGGACCTCCAAGCTCCAAACCAAAGAGGTCACCAATGGCAGAATATAAAAATAATATCTCCTTGTCAGATTTTCCTTACAGATTCCCCAACCGCTCTCGATCAAAGAGCCAAAGCGAAGACCCTGAGAGGCAGTGCCCTCTATAAAGGAAACTATCTTTTCCTGAAATGTAGAGCCTTTAGAGAGAAGTCTCTAGAGGACCACAAAATCTTCTTAAAAGAAAATCACATCTTCAGATGCTGCTTATCTATGTTACACCTCAACAATGACCTCATCAGATCATTATATGTTGCACAGAGTGTGAAAGCACAGACCACAACACAGCACTACACTCCAGCTCAGCTCCTTGGATCATCAATCCAGTTGACAATGCCAGTGAGCAAGGCGGGGAGGAGGAGAACATTGTATCAGACATGCCAATAGCCACCTCTCAGTGAAGAGAAGTATGCAAAGATCTCACATGTGGTAGATCTTGCTCAAAAATCTGTCTAGTGTGTACTTAAAGGGCCAGAGGAACAAGGCCCTCAAGATGTATGCTATTCTAGATGACCAAAGCAACCAGTTTCTAGCCAAGTCCACCTTTTTTGACATGTTTGGCATCAGGGGTCCTAGATCCCCTTATTCTCTTGATCTATGCAGGTACTATTGAGATAGCAGGGAGGAGAGCTATTCAGCTATTCAACTTAGAATCCATAGATGGCTATACCTGTCTACCCTTGCCTACCTTGGTCAAGTGCAACAAGATTCAAGATAACCGGGCAGAGATTCCCATGCCAGATGCAGCAATGCACCAACCTCATTTGAGACACATAGGCAATCTCCTACCAGAACGTGATGAGCAAGCCCAGATAACCCTTCTCCTTGGAAGAGACATTTTAACAGCCCCGACAAGGCTTCTTATGCACAGAAACATGACTTTAGGTGGGTCATCATAGGAGACATCTTTCTGGGAGACATACACAAAACCACTTCAGTTAGCACCATGTTTATCAGCACGCTAGATAAAGGACATCCTTCTCTCTTCCAACCATGAGCCATCCACAGCTCTCCACTGTCCCATCTCATCCCATCTTCAAGCATCACAGATTAGTGAAATATTGTCTTCTTTAGTGAATGGGAAGAAGGATTATCAGTCTAGATAGCTTTCCATAAAGCCACAAGGTTGTATGGAAAGTCCAGGACATCTTGCATTTTGTTTGATGTTTTAATTATAAAAAGGAGTATAAAATGGGTCTCAGTGTTCTGTCTTTGAATGAAAGGAATCCCTTTTATCAGGATATTGTTATTAAATGATCATCCTGTCTGTCTCACTGAAAAATATGCATGCCGAGGCATTAGCCTAAAAAACTTTATTTGGCCTTCAATATAATGCTAAGAAGTGCTAAGGGATAAGTTGATCAGGTAGGCACCAAGTAGGCAGAGATAAGTTGATCAATGGTTTCCCACCAACCATAGCAATAAGAAACTAATAAATTTGAATTGAGTCACTGAGCAAAGAAAATCTCATTGGTGTCCTTCCTTCTAAAGTGCCATTGACTGATTCAGAAAGATTCAGAAAGCTGGATCTTGCTTTCAGTTATGAAGAAGTAGAAGATTTGGAAAGACCATGGAAGCTATGAAGTCTTGTTCTCTCCTGGAATCAAAACAAAGCAATCCCAACCAATTGCTTTCTGGTTGCTGTCTAGTCTCTACATTAATGTGGTGTTTAGAAAATGCATGTATTTTATGTGCCTTTAAGGTGCAGCATTTCCTCAAAGGCTCTTGGATTTTATCACACTTGCTGCTAACATTAAACTATATTTGACGGTTTCATTAGATTTGTTCTTTCATGACCAGCCTATTTCTTCTCCAGACTTGTAAGAAAAATAGGGAAATAACTCCAAAGCAGAGCAAACATTTTCTAAATAGTAAAAATAATTCATTGGATTGTACAATGCAATAGGTGCAATATGTTTAAAATACCTTTTAAAGTAAAAACCCTAAAAAGAAGCACCCATTGTACATACAGTAGCTAAAATAACACAAATAGCAACTGTAGTAGCTGTAACGTAGGACTGAACTATATTGCTGTATCATTGCAGCATTTGCCAGCTCGATTAAAAAAAAACCTTTCTGCAGAAACTCTGATTGGTTCCTCATACAAACTAAGTTGACTCTCCTTACTCATTGCTTTCCATATTTATTTATTTATTTATTTATTTATTTTTAAATTTATATACCGCCCTTCTCCCTGAGGACTCAGGGCGGTGAACAGTCAGAATTAAAAACATACAATACAAATATTAAGAATTAAAAATACATATAAATTTGGCTCCAATTTAAAAATAACAAACCAATTTAAAAAACATCTAAAATTACTTCCTAAGCCAGCCCGGCTTGTTGGAAAAAGTAGGTTTTAAGGGCACGGCAGAAGGCGCTGAGGTCTTGAGTTCTACTTATCTCAGGGGGCAGCTGGTTCCAGAGAGTGGGTGCCCCCACAGAGAAGGCTCTCCCCCTGGGGGTCACCAGCCTACATTGTTTGGCTGATGGCACCCTGAGGAGGCCCTGTCTGTGGGAGCCCACGGGTCGGTGGGAGGTCATTTGTGGCAGTAGGCGGTCTCGCAGATAACTAGGCCCTATGCCATGGAGCGCTTTAAAGGTGATAACCAACACCTTGAAGCGCCCCCGGAAGACCACCGGGAGCCAGTGCAGCTCATGCAGGAGCGGTGTTACATGGGAGCGCCATGTTGCTCCCATCACTACCCGCAAGGCCGCATTCTGGACCAGTTGGAGCCTCCGGGTGCTCCTCAAGGGGAGCCCCGTGTAGAGAGCGTTGCAGTAGTCAAGGCGAGAGGTGACAAGGGTGTGAGTGGCTGTGCACAGGGAATCCCGATCAAGAAAGGGCCGCAACTGGCGAATCAGGCGAACCTGACAAAAGGTCCCCCTGGTCACAGCCGTCAGATGATCCTCCAAGGACAGCTGCCTATCCAGGAGGACTCCCAGATTGCAAGCCCTTTCCGTGGGGGCCAAAGACTCGCCCCCAATAGTCAGTGATGGAGTCAACTGACTATATCGGGATGCTGGGAGCCACAGCCACTCAGTCTTGGAAGGGTTGAGCTTGAGCCTGTTCTTCCCCATCCAGATCCGCACAGCCTCCAGGCACTGGGACATCACTTCAAGGGCATTGTTGGGGTGGTCTGGGGTGGAGATGTACAGCTGGGTGTCATCAGCGTACTGATGGTATCTCACCCCAAAACCATGGATGATCTCACCCAGCGGCTTCACATAAATGTTGAACAAAAGGGGCGAGAGGACCGATCCCTGTGGCACTCCACAGATAAGAGGCCTCGAGGTCGACCTCTGCCCCCCTGCCAACACAAACTGTGACCAGTCAGAGAGGAAGGAGAACCACTGTAACACGGTGCCTCCCACCCCCAGCTCTTCCAACCGATGCAGCATGATACCATGGTCGATGGTATCAAAAGCCGCTGAGAGATCTAACAGGACCAGAACAGAGGAGCACCCCCTGTCCCGAGCCCTCCAGAGATCATCAACCAACGCGACCAATTCCGTTTCCGTGCTGTACCCAGACCTGAAACCTGACTGGAACGGATCTAGATAAGATGTTTCCTCCAGGAATTGTGGAAACTCTTGCGCGACCACACTCTCAACAACCTTCACCATAAAGCGAAGGTTGGAGACAGGACGATAGTTAGCCAATATTGCCGGATCCAGGGACGGCTTCTTGAAGAGGGGCCTCACCACCGCCTCTTTCAAGGCAGTGGGGAAGTGGCCCTCACTCAACGAAGCATTGATAATGCCCTGGAGCCAGCCTCGTGTAACCTCCTGGGAAGCCAGTACCAACCAGGAGGGACACGGGTCCAGTAAACATGTGGCCGCACTAAGTCTCCCCAAGATCCTGTCCACATCATCGGGGGTCACAGAGTCAAATTCTCCCCAGATAATATTCTCAAGACTATTACTTGTCACCCTGCCTTGATCTACCCAGTTGGAGTCCAAATCCCCCCAGGTCTGAGTGATTTTGTCATACAGGTATTATCCAAAATCCTCCGCCCTGTCTTCCAAGGGATCCTCCCACACTCCCGGATGGAGCACGGAGCGGGTCACCCTAAACAGGGCGGCTGGACAATTCCCTGATATAATGAAGAAGAAGAAAAAACACCCCTTCTTGATGTTTCAAAGCCAAGAATGGCTACTGAGTTGTGCTTCTGGTTCAGAGGCATTTAAATCAGCCAAATGCTATTTTGAATTGGTGAAGTAGTTGCTATATATGGAAAGCAGAGGGACCTGCAGTGGTCACAAGTTGGTAGGGAGATGAATAGATGGCATATCACTTCAGTCCACATATTTGCTTTACAACTGCCAGTGTTTCTGTTATATACAATAGTGCCATAGAATATCACAGTATGGTATCTATGCTGCTAGTTACAGCACCATATGATTTCTGCCCAAAACTATCCCAGCTTTTCTAGCTTCAACTTGAGTTCTACATATTTGGAACAAGATTTACAGACTTTTTTCAAGCACATCATATGGGGATTATGTAGAGGAAAAATGTCTAGGAGGATGATAACTGGCCACAAAGTGTAAAATATCTTTCTATATATCACAATCTTTTTCTGTCTAAAATGTAATGAATCTGCTATTATAAGATTAATCATATCATATGTCTTAAAACAAAAACTATGTTTAGAGATAAATGTTACATTGGCAATAAATCACTTCTACTGAACTAAGTAGATAAGAAAGGAAAACTTTTAATATCAAGAGAGCCCTATTGCTCCTTAAATAATGCACAAGTCATGCAATGAAAAATGAAATATGATATAAGTGAATATGATAAATTCAAAGCAATTCATTTTATTCCTCCTGTCTTAAAATTTAAAAAAATTGGTTTTAGAGTCAATGTCATTTTATATCAGATTATTACTGATGCCAAAAATAATGGCAATTTTTCATTTCAACATAGTAGAATTGAAATAAAAAAGCTTTGTGGAATGGAACTAATTAGAATCTTTTTGCCCCCCACCCTCTGGAAGAAAGAGCAAAACGATTACTCCAGAATCAGTAACTATTGCTGCTTTACTGTTCTTTATCGATATATAAAAATACCAAACTATAAGCAATGCTATAAAAATACATATTCATATAAATCAGCAGATTTAATACATCAAAGAAACATAGAGGCTTGCTAAAAAGATGTATTTTAACTACTTAAGCATATAATTCAAAAATAAAACAATGGATTATGAAATGTTAATTAAAAAAATAGTAAGGAATTTAGTAATGAAAAGCACTGATGGTTCCAAACATTTTTTTCTTTTTTCCCAAACTGTGCATAAGTGTTAGATGCTGTATAATAAATTGGAATACATTTTAAACAAAGCAAAGTCTTCCTGCAGCTCACAGCTGAGTTAATATCAAATGCATTTTTTCCCCTAGAAACAAACAGAATGGTCTCTAATGCCACCACCAAAGATAATAGTCTGATAAATAACAATTTGACACAAAATGGATGGGGTATTGTGTAACAAAACCTGTTTATCTTTGGGCAATCATAAAGTTTGTATCATACCTACTGAATTTTGTTTTGTGACTAAACTAATATAACCATATTTATAATTTACCACTGTTGACAATGGCATGAGATGAATATGAACATGAAGACACTATAAAGTCTAGGACAATCATGAACATAGAATATGATACTGAAAATGCATGAACTTGTTAATTAGCATCCAAGTTTGTTCTCATGCACAAATTTGAATGCTGTCATGTTATGTTAGAATATGATTGGTTTGCCACAATCAGTATATATTTGGATTACATCAATTTTGCAGGAAAACATAGGAATTAACCTGAATTTTGTACATTGGCTTTGCTAAAAACAGTGAACCTAGCAGAGGGATATTGTTTAGTTAGAAAATCTAATACAACTAGCCTCAGGTATATTGATTTAAAATACATTTGTACAAAAAGTCTTTCTGATCTGTTAATTGGAAAACATCCTGCTGGTTCAAAAATTCTTGTATTTAATGAGTTGGAATAGAACAAATGATCATAGTTACTAGAACATCAGAATGACTAAGCCAGTTTTCTTAATACATTTTTGTATTGATCTCTCATAATATGCATTCACTTTATTTAGACTTCTTAGTGGCATACTTAGTTATAGCCAAATATTGTTGAGTTGCATATTCTGGTTTGATGGTCAAGGTTTTTGAATAACTAGTCCTTTTAAACTGTATAGTAGCCTAAGTACTTACATATGCATACTTATATACAATGAATCCAGCTTAGCTGAATTTTGAATATTATGTTTCATTTAAACAAACTGAAATTTAGACTATAGACCAAAAACAATACTTTGTTTTAAAATATAAACGTCTTTTCCACTTGTTTTTACTGGTAGTGATACTGACTCAAGGTTATTCTACTTCAGAGTTTGGACCTAGTCTATTGATAGTAATCCAACAAAGTAGATTATAATTATAGGATAACAGACTTTGGAATTTCCTTATATATATTAAAACACACTGTTTATTAAAACTATTGTGAATTTTCTAATTCATTTCAGCACAGAATTAAGAAGCAGAATTATGTGAGTAATTGTTGCAGCTTCTCATATAGAGTTACATACTACGTTTTCAAGAAAATCACTGTTTGTGGAGAAGATTTGCCATTAAGGTAGATTTGCCCCTATCTGGACTCTTAGACAAGGCAATGGTTGATTGTAAAACTGGATTAGAAGCTTCTGATTTAGTATGAGACGAATGGGATGAGTGATACAATTAGTGTAAGGCTAATTACTGTATAGATACTGCTCATAACACTAATGCATGGTTTAGAAATATGGCTTAATTGAGTTAAGAAAACATAAGAATCTAAATGCAATATGCAACATCTTGTGTCCTTCATTTATATTATAAAATCATAAGGGAGAGATGAAAAATATAATCAAACACATATAATACAATATCTGATTAGAAAAATTGGGACTAAGTTATTATGATTCAATTTTGTGCAAACTATTGAAGATTGTGCTTATTAACTTTTTTTTATAAAATTAGTTCAAAATACAATATTATAACATTTCCATTCCTTGAAAACAAAAAGGAGAAACTATTTTATATCATCTCTTTCTCTCTCTTTCATTGTCTCTCTTTCTCTTTCTCCTTAACAAGAAGATCCTATTCACAGGTTAGTGTGTATAGAATTGATATTATAATTCCATCAAGCACTGAGCACTGAGCACTGAAAAAATATTGAAAAGATCATACCTGAAATGGTTTTAAAACAGTAAGGTAGAATTATCTTTTGCCTTGATTACTATATATGTGCCATAGCAGATATCCCTTATATTACTAACAATATTGGAAGTTAGCCTTTGTTGCTGGCCCAGTTATATGCAAGGCAGTTTGCTTTCACCTGCAGACCAACAGTGGGTTGCTACCAGTTTGCCCTGGGTTGGGCGAACTAGTAGCGGCGGCAGCTGCCCACCTGCCCGGACGCTTTTGCACATGCAAACCAGTAGCGACGGGTTTTGAAACCCACCCCTGCTGCAGATCTAAGGGCCTTTGAGGTTTAAGCTGCTTATGTCCTGTCTATATGCTGTCTTGACTTAATGATGGTTTAAATAAAACCTGGACTGACACTCTTAGAAACAGCTTACAAATATTCAGTCCAGACAACATGTTACCATGTCCTCCCATGGAACATTATCCTGCTGCTATGATCCCTCCTCCCCCACACACATACAGCTAAATTAAAAGTATATTTACAAGATGCTTGTAACCTTCAAACCTCAGAGGAAGATGCTTTCCTTCCAGCCTACAAACTTCCCATAAGTTATCTGGGTTATTTGAAGGCTAAACTTGAAGTGTTCCATCTTAAATGAAAGGAAAATTGGTGAAATGTTGGAACCACACTATTAAAAAAAACTAATGCAAATGGAAACAAAGCGAAGCTTGGAAGGAAAAATAGTTATTAAAAAACAAAATAATGGTTTCTGCTTTAAACCTACAGCATTTGGGTTACAAGGCAAAATTATATTCATTATTGTGTGCTATTTTAATATCTAGGATAAAAGAGCATTCTAAAAGATACTACACTAATGTTTAGCACTGGCTCAGTTAAAGAGGTGGGCTTTCTGTGCAACATAGACAATTAACTGCTGAGGCTGGGCTTCAGCAAAATATAATTTCAAGGCCTACCCTGTAGTTAGCACAGTGGGCTATAAGACAGCTGATTTTGAATTCCATGAAAAGATAGCAAACTAATAATTGTTATTATTGTTACAATAAGGACAGGGAAAAAGACATGACTGTTTTCTGCCAAGCTTGACTCAAATTTTATGCACTTGATTGAAAGGGTGAACACTCATGCAATTAAATAAATAGCTATATTGCACTATGTTAAATTCATCCAAAACCTGTAACTTTTTAAATAATATTTTTCCCAATTTTACTTCCAAGGAAATGCAAATGGGAATCCACTAAAAACTGAAGTGCAAATATTCCTTTTTCTTTCAACCCAGAAACAATTTCTACTGTCTTTCCCTACCATATTCATTCTTAAGTATTATGTAACCTGGTGTAACTTTGTTTTTGTTTTTGTTTTTATTAAATTTATATACCGCCCTACTACCAAAGGACTCAGGGCAGTGAACAGCCACAAAGTAAAACACATACATACAAAAATTTAAAATAGAGTAAAAGCGAATTAAATAATTTGGCTGAGACAAATTTAAAATACCCAATAATTTAAAAACCAAATTAAAATTTACATTTAACAGGGGAAAAGATTTAGGCCAAGCCAGCTTGATGAAATAGAAAAATCTCAAGCGCGCACTGGAAGGTGCGCAGGTCCAGGATTGTCTGTATCTCCGGGGGGAGCTTGTTCCAAATCGTAGGTGCCCCCACAGAGAAGGCTCTTCCCCTGGGGGCCGCCAGTCGACATTGTTTGGCCAACGGCACCCGGAGGAGCCCCTCTGTATGGGAGCTTACTGGCCGGTGGGAGGCTATTGGTGGTAGCAGGCGGTTCCATAGATAACCAGGTCCTAAGCCATGGAGCACTCTAAAGGTGATAACCAAAACCTTGAAGCGCACCCGGAAGACCACCGGGAGCCAGTGCAGCTTGCGCAGGAGGGGTGTTACATGGGAACGCCACGTCGTTCCCATAACCACCCGCGCGGCTACACTCTGCACCAGTTGGAGCCCCTGAGTGCTCCTCAAGGGGAGCCCCATGTAGAGAGCACTACAATAGTCCAGACGAGAGGTGACGAGGGCATGAGTGACTGTGTGTAGGGAGTCCCGATCTACAAAGGGATGCAACTGGCAAATCAGGCGAACCTGATGAAAAATCCTCCTGGTCACGGCCGTCAAGTGCTCTTCTAAAGACAGCCGTGAATCCAGGAGGACGCCCAAGTTGTGTACCCTCTCTGTGGGGGCCAATGATTCGCCCCCAATAGTCAGCAATGGCACCAACTGACTATATCGGGACGTCGGAAACCACAGCCACTCAGTCTTGGATGGGTTGAGCCTGAGCCTATTCCTCCCCATCCAGATCCGCATGGCCTCCAGGCACCGGGACATCACTTCAAGGGCATCGTTGGGGTGGTCTGGGGTGGAGATGTACAGCTGGGTGTCATCAGCGTACTGATGGTATCTCACCCCAAAACCACAGATGATCTCTCCCAGCGGCTTCACATAAATGTTGAACAGGAGGGGCGAGAGGACTGACCCTTATGGCACCCCACATATGAGGGGCCTCAGGGTCGACCTGTCCCCTTGTCAACACAGACTGTGACCGGTCAGAGAGAAAGGAGGAGAATCACTGCAACACAGTGCCTCCCACCCCTAACTCTTCCAACCGGTGCAGCATCATACCATGGTTGATGGTATCAAAAGCCGCTGAGAGATCTAACAGGACCAGGACAGAGGAGCACCCCCTGTCCCGAGCCCTCCAGAGATCATCAACCAACACGACCAATGCCGTTTCCATGCTGTACCCGGGCCTGAAGCCCAACTGGAATGGATCTAGATACGTTGTTTCATCCAGGTGCTGGGGGAGCTGTTGCGCAACCACACTCTCAACAACCTTTGCCACAAAGCGGAGATTGGAGACCAGACGATAATTTACCAACATTGCTGGGTCCAGGGAAGGCTTCTTGAGGAGAGGCCTCACCACCGCCTCTTTCAAGGCAGCGGGGAAGTCCCTCACCCAATGAAGCATTTGTAATCCCCTGGAGCCAGCCTCGTGTCACCTTCCGGGAAGCCAGCACTAACCAGGAAGGACACGGGTCCAACAAACAAGTGGTTGCATTCAGTCTGCCCAGAATCCTGTCCACATCCTCAGGGGTCACAGGATCAAACTCATCCCAGATAACATTCTCAAGACCTGCCCCAGTCCCTCCCTCTGAGACTACCCAGTCAGAGTCCAGATCATCCCGAATCTGAGTGATTTTGTCATGCAGGTACTGAACAGAATCCTCAGCTCTACCCTCCAAGGGGTCCTCCCGTGCTTCCTGGTGGAGCAGGGAGCGGGTTATCCTGAAGAGGGCAGCCAGGCGATTATCTGATGATGCAATAAGAGCAGCAAAATAACTACATTTCGCTGCTTTTATCGCCACTAAGTGATTCCTAATATGGGATCTTACTAGTATTCAGTCAGATTCAGAAAGACTGGCCCTCCAACTACTCTCTTTTCTGGCACTTCAACTCCCTCAGCTCCTTGGAGAACCAAGGAGCCAATTGAGATCGGTGCCGGGTCAGAGGCCGCAAAGGCACGACCCGATCCAGAGCTCCAGCAGCCGCCCTATCCCAGGTGGCCACTAGGTCTCCAGTCGAGGCGTGTGCCAGAGCCTCAGGAAATGGCCCAAACTCCATCTGGAACCTATCAGGTTCCATCAGGCACTTGGGGCAGAACCATCTTATCGGCTCCGCCTCCCTGCGGCGGGGTGCAGCGGTTCGAAGGTCAAGACGAAGGAGAGAGTGATCTGACCATGACAAAGGCTCAGTAACTATATCCCCTATTTCAAGATCACTCAACCACTGTCCAGAGACAAAAATCAGATCCAGTGTGTTTCCCCCCATGTGGGTAGGGCCATGAATTAACTGGTTCAGGTCCATAGCTGTCATGGAAGCCATGAACTCCCAAGCCACCTCAGACATCTCACCCACGGATGGCAGGTTGAAATCCCCCATGACCATAAGCCTGGGGGTGTCAACCACCACCGCAGTGATGACGTTGAGCAGCTCGGGCAGGGCTGTTGCCATGTGGCAGAGAGCCAGGTATGTGATCAGCAAACCCATCTGAACCCCGTGGCCCCATTTCACAAGGAGGGATTCACAGCCGGCCGTCTGAGGAACAGTGGCCTCCCTTGGTCTCAGACCTTGTTTAATGATAACTGCTACTCCCCTGCCCCTCCCCTGTGACCTCGGCTGATGGAATGCATGGAAGCCTGGTGGGCACATTTCTACCAGAGGGACCCCTCCCTCCGGGCCCAACCAGGTCTATGTAATGCCCGCCAGGTCCGCCCCCCTCCTGAATAAGATCACAGATGAGGGGGGCTTTATTTACTGCAGACCTGGCACAACATCAGTCGAAGGCCCGGGCCCTGAGGGTCTGTGCAACCTGGAAAACAAGTGGAGCCTTGGGGGGCCGGAGCACGCTACCACTTGAAGACAGCGGGTGCGTGCCCCCTTAACATGATATGCCCCCCTACTCCCACCATATCTACCCCTCCCACTCACAGTACCAATGGTGAAAACACAATCTGGACAAGCTCGACCCCCCCCATTGCCCCCGGATCCCCCACCCCCCTTGCTGCGCATCATGGCCAGGCCCAACCCTCCCCTTGATGGGTTTTCCCCCAAACCCACAACCCTATTTCCAATTTTACCCTCCCTCCCCAGAACCCCTTAAAAGTTTAGCCAAAAATTTAACTAAAAATCCCCTCCATCCCCTCTTTGCAGTATGCCACCTCTCTGGGTCCCAAGACCCATCATTGAGGTAGGCCCTCAATAACATGGAGAGCCAGGCTTGTGAGAGGGGGGAATCTTGCAATGCAAGGAGCTGTGGCCTTAAATACATCTAAAGCTCTGAGGTAGTGATAAGGTATGGCCAAGGGCTCGACTCTGATAGTCCAAAAATGTCCTAAGAAGAAACAAGGCAGGTTGACCATAAACGGGAGAATCTCCACTGTCCTCTCACGACAGTGGCTGAGTCCAATGTTCCAACCAGCTTGGGGGTAGTCCTCCAACCAGCCTCTCACGATTGCCATGGGGAAGATAGTACGTCCCATCAGTGGTGAAACAATGATAGAAACCGGCTCCATTCATTCTCCCATAAACTGCCATTTTCCATAAAGCCAGCATGCTGGATAACAAACAGAGCCAGGTCCAAAGTCTCCAGATGGAAAATAGGCCGTCCACAGTGTTCATACAGGCAGCGTACAGATGGATAATACAGGCAAACAGATAGATGGAAAATAGGTGGGAACTATCTCCATCGAGCAGAAGCCAGCTAAGTAAGCATGGTAATCATAGGGTCTGATCATGGCCCAACTAGGGAGGGGGAGGAGGGTTTGTCCGAGGTTACACAATAACCTCTCAACCCTCATAAGCCCACCCTAGGTCTTCCAACCACCCTGTCCATGCCCAGTCTTGCCCCCCAGCCCCGAGGTGGTTATAAAGGAGGCCACACCATAGGAACTAAAACTTGGGGGTTATCCCAAGGCCGTATGGTGGCCCGAAGTTCCCAAAGATTAAAATTCCGCGATGGAGGCTCCCGCCTCATGATCTTTCTCGGCTACACGACTGCACCATCCCAACAGCTGGCCGCTGCAATGGTGTCGGCGGAGGCGCTGGCCACAACGCAGGCATCACCAAACAGCCGCATCTTCAGTTAGTCCTCACCTCCTTTGACACCCGCTTTCTTCCCCCACAACGTCCACTACTCCGACACGGGGGGAGGGAAGAGGTGCAATCCGCGATGACGCCAGCATCCCCACCTTAGCCACTGCACCAGCCATCTGGACCTGAAGCCGGCCGTTTCATTGCCTCCACCGCCCATAGACCGCAGCAGTTGAAGGCCGCGGATGCCACCTTCTTGCGGCGGCCGCGGTTGCCGCCCTCCTCGCGGCGGCCGTGGAACAGCTGTTCTTCAGAGCATCGGTGCCACGCTATTATTGGCACCCTTAGAGAGTGTAAAGGCTCTCAGTCAGCTGGCCTCAAGCAGCGCTTGCTGGGCAGGGGGGTCATAGATGGTCAAAACGACCCCCGGAGCCCTCACAAGCCAATAATACCCATCTCCACCACAGTGAGCCCTAGAGCCGGGTCGCCATCTTGGAGCATGCGCAGAGAGTAACTTGGTCTTCATAGCTTTGCACGAATGAGATACCTATGCTGTAGACATACAGAAAAAAGCAAGTGAAAGTCTTCACTTTCATATCTTTGAATGCAGAATATAATATCTATGCATGCTTTGTACTGAATTGTATTGCATTGTGCGGAAAGCTTTCTGGAAATGCCTATCATTAATATACAGTATGTCATGTTTTGAAATACACGTTTCTTCTCCATCATTTGGAAGTAAATAACCATGTTCTAAAATTCATCACCATATTAACTTCCCATAATGTAATTTGATCTTAAAAGACAGAAGTTATCCATCATCTATATACCTTCATTATCAGTTCTAAGACTAGCAGTTTTACCTAGTCATTAGTTTTCTCTTTATAATTAATTTTAGCCCCATTTTTTTTACTGTTCTCAACTTATTCTTAAAAAATACTTTTGCATTTTCAGTTATTCAAATAATGTCATTAGCCTAGTGCAGCTTATTCAGTTTTTTTGCTCAATTTTTTTTATTGAAAAAGTTTTAAAAGTTTTACATACATTTTCTCCCCCCCTCCCCAACCACCCCCCCGACTTCCCA